>BQNB010167679.1:0-13970 GCA_026074375.1 Tanacetum coccineum
AACCATAAAACCTTTTTCGAAGAGTATCAAGCACTTTGAGTCGATAAGATCACTTATTATTTTCAAGATCACATTTTAAGTATATTTCTCCCCTAGAAATACTTTGTGATTAAAATTTGTCTTGAAATACCATGGGGAAAACTTTTATTTAGCATGAATTATATGGAACATTAACTTGCTCCCCCTCGATTTTACATATGTTTGACACCAAAAACAATGATACCAAGTTGTAAAATGAATATAAAATTAAGGGTTAGCATTGTTGAGCACACAATTTTGAAAGATTATTAATTGTCATCGAAGAATTCTTGAAAAATTATGCTCAACCACCTAATCATCTTATAACAATCAATCTATTTAATAGTCATTATTATTCCTTAGATGTTATTAAGACCTTTTATAATGTGTTGAATACATAAGAATTGTCATGTTATGATGTATCCAACAATCATTAAAACATTGTTTTTCAGAAAACTCCCCCTCAAACATTGACTCATTTAAAAATGACACCAAATGTAGAATAATTATATTGTAAAACAATATGAGGGATGGAGTGTTGAACGCGCAATTTTGAAAGATTTTGAATTGTCATTGAGAAATTCTTGAAAAATTATGTTTAACTTTTTGAAAAACCAATTGTTAGAAGACTTATCTTCTAACTTTTAGGATAAGTGCACTGAAACGTACACTCTCCTTTGTCGTTCCGGTCTGAGTTGCAATCTGAGAGTGATTACAAGTCATCAAGAAAAATTAGAAATGATATGTTTTGAAAATTTTTAAAACTCTTGTTCGAACTTCATTTACATGCCCGTGTCAATATTAATCAACATTTCTAGGTACGTAAATGTTATCGATTCCAAGAGACATGTCGAAAAGATTATTTTTGTAAAACACTTTCTGATTTTTTGATTTTGTATTTTCTTTTTGAAATTTTATATTTTTGTATTTTGTTTTATAAAAAATATTTACATGTTGACCTCAACATTATTATGTGATGGTGAAATAGTAATTCCAACTCTTGTCGTGATGTAGCTGTCTTGTCTGCTGGAGGAACAACTTTTAGAACCAGCTTTGAACTTGACAGTTCATTGCTGTGGTCGTGAATTCGGAGTTCTAAACTGTTATGATCAGAAGTTATGTGCTTTGTACATCCTGAGTCAACAATAAATATGATGAGTTGTACAATCTATAAGAGAATTAGAGGATGATGGAATACATGACAAATTGGATCCTAAAGTGTTTGTGAGTTTTAAGACATTAGTTATCCTAGATACATTATCTATGGCAAAACTAACTTTCTTATTCACACTTTCATTCCAAAGTTTAGGTACCCATTTCCATTTTGTCTTAGGAACCCATGTATATGCTGATGGTCATTGTTGTGCTATCCACCATTTCCACGCCTTACTAGTTCTCTTATAAAGCATCCTATAGTAACTCTTAGAATTTGTGGTAGTGGATTCTGATGCAACTGTTTTCTTATGGGGTGTTGCAACAAATTTGTTCGCTTGACTTTTGGGATTTCTAGTACTAATAGGCACTACATTAGGCTTCTTAGTTCTAGCATTCACGTCATTCAAAAACTTAGAAACATAAGCATCATGATTCGAATTAAACACACATTTTTCACAAGTAGCACAAACAGCATTAACATTCGAAGTTCTGGAATTTAAACTGTCATTACACGCAGTTACAGACTTTGTTTGATTAGAAATACTAGAAATCCTGGGGTGGTCTTCTACTTCAGTCTTCTTAAACTTCACTTGACTAGAGTTTGGCAAGACCTTATCTTTCATTTGATTGCTCCTAGGCTGTGGTCTACTAACATGAGTTCTGTAAGCTACTCCTGTAGATGTAGACACACGAGGATTCGTATTCCTAGAAGTCTGATTCAACTGTGGTGCTCTAGTTTGTGTTGTACTACTTGCAATTCGATACATGCCTGGTTTAATCACATTTGTGTTTCTTACAGCTTGCGTTGCTGTTTGAGACAAATTTTGTGGAGTGACTGGTTTTGATAAACTCTCTGACTCATTAGTTTTTGAAACTGACTTTTTCTTTGCAAAATTTGTTCTCTCAAGAGAATCTGAAAAAGGAGCCGGTTTTCCTAAAATTGATGGTTTTGGAATCCTTTGAGCATTTGGTTGTCGAACAACAAATGGTTTATCAAACTTAGTGTCCACAGATTTTCCTTTGCATTTTTCAATGAGTTTCTTTAACTCACTTATTGCAATGTTCTTGTCTTGCAATTGAGCTTTTAAATCTTGTATTTTAAAGTATTGTTCACGTTCCTTTCGAAATACATTTGACGCTTTTTCTTTGCAAACTGTGTCATTTTTCAGTTGTTCTTGACATTGTTGTAAAGCGATTTCAAGAGAAATTGAGTGTTTTTCTAATTTAGCAAAACTCTGTAAAAGCTCAGTGTAAATCTCTTTACTTACAAATTTAGTTTGTTATTCAAGTTTGTTCAGAAAGCTTTAGGCAAGACAGTCACATTCCCTGACTTTTAATGAAAGATATAAGCAATGTATTTCAGTGATCGCATCTAAATCAATGAAGATTGCAATATGAACACATAATAGCATTAGACACACATTCTTGCAAAAGCATAAGATACATGATTGAAAATTCTGCCTAATCAGATTCAAGTTCATAAATTTCATCTCAAGGAGATTCACTACTTTAAATCGGCATGCATTGCTATTGCTTAAGTTCATGAACAAATCAAACTACTATCATTCTGAGTCTAGGGGCAAGGGTATCAAACATGTCTTATTAATTTTCATAGAATCTTGAGCGTTGGTTAACGAAAGATGAAGACGGTCTTTGGAATGTTTTTACCTACGCTTGATCGAAAAATTTCTTTCAGTTGATTAATGTTATTCGACATGAACATTGGTAAGCGTTCTACTTTTGCTTATTGATTTTGACACTGGTAAGAAATCGATGTTTTTGAAAATATTTGGTCTTATTTTCACAAATGATTTTCTCCATATTTTCTTTCTTATTTCATTTGCCTGTGCAAACTGAATTTCATAATGCTGAGTCGGGGTTTAAGAAATTACATAAAGACTATTTAAAACTTTTGTGTAGTCCAAAGTATTTCACCTAAGTCTTTAATCAATTAGATCGACTCTCGATATCAAGAGTCAAGTCACTTCCCTATCGGGAACGAGTGGTTTGCAGGATCAGATTTGGTCATGTGGGATCGCATGGACAAACAATGGTATCTCATATTGAGCCTTTTTGAGGTACATTGGATTAGCAAAGGTAGGTCTTCCATTAAATGTAGGGCATTTGGGTGCTAACATATGAATGGTTTGGATTGATTGACTCCTTTTGTAAACAATTTCATTTAAAAACTTTAATTGGTTTTCCATTGAAATCATTTTGTCAATATCTTTTTTTTCCTTAAGCTTCAAATCCATTTCAAATATCCCGTTTATGACCTTTTGATTCTCTTTGACAAAGGAACCTTCAAAATGTGACTTTGTTAAAAGACACTTTTTGAACTAACTCACGAGTTTCTATTTGACAACTAGAAATTTCAGTAGGCTTTTCACTTTTAAAACATTCTTTTAAGTCAATTTCTTTTTGAGCTAATAGTCCTAGAGTTTCGTTTAACTTACGTTTAAGTTTGTCATAGTCAACTGTACGATCATTAAAAGCCTTGTACCTCTCAAACTCAGTCTGTTTATTTTGAAGTGTAACTAAGCAACTGTCCTGCATACTATTAGATTCCCTTAAAGTTCTACTAGTTTCCGCAAGAATAGATTTGCACTCAGTTAATTCTTGAGTCAATGTTGCATTTGCTTTCTTTAATTGCTTTTGAATCTTTTTATTTTCATTGAAATCAAGTTTTAAATTTGCAATTAAATTAGCAAGTGCAACACGCTCATCATCACATTCTACATCATTTTGGTCATCCTAAATATCATTATCACACATATCCGGTGAGTCAGGAAGGACATTATTGTCACACGTTTTCCACTGCACAGTTTAACTAATGATTCAATTGCTTAAAATGTTAATATGTCATTGGCAAACACATGATCCGTCAGTAGCGGTTTATTGTACCTATTACCATGGCTCAGAGTCAGTGCCCGAGTCTGCATTAGGAACCTCCTGGATCTTTGCCATGTAACTGTAATGTGCTTCCAACTCTTGTTCATCAATTTCTTCATCCGTGTCTGCTAGCCAGTCAGATTGCTCTGCTTAAAGTTGTACACCTTTCTCAGCTTGTTTGCATAACAACATCTTTCCTTGTGATACGTGGAGTCTTTAACCTGTTTTGGCTTCCTCCATTCCTTAGCAAAGTGACTAAATTCCTTGCAGTTAAAACACTGTATCCCAGACTGTTGCACTACTTGACCACCTACAGATTTCTCTAGCCCAGCAAACATTTACTTGCCCTTTTGATTTCCCAAACTGTCCAGTCTGATTGTCATTCATGTACTTGGAGAATATCCCATTCTTGTTTCTGGTGTTTTAGGAAGTTTCCTAAGGTTGTTTTGGTAAGTTTGAATTTTCTTAAACTACTTGTCAATGAGAGCCAAATTTTTTTGCATGTCTTTATCACATCTGAGCTTGTTTAGGATCACTGTCTCCTCAGAAGCTGACTCAGATGGTTGTGTTATTCGTTTGGCTATCTCTTTGCTTTGTATCTTGTAGTTTGCATAAGATCTGGTTTGAAGGAGGCGTTTTGAGTTGGTGATATATTTTTAAAGGTTTTGATGATTGGTAATAATTGTCTTGAAGTGTATGAGCTGGTATCAACAAGTGCTAATGGGTTTAAGAGCATTCCTTGCCAGAATTCCCTTTAGCACGGAGTTTCATTAACTTCCCTTGGTTTTTTGTTTCCAGAATGTCAAAGATTTGTGGTATGAAATTTCATCATCCAACTTGTGTCGTTGCATGACAATTTGTTACAAAATCTTTACCCGTATATATTCTGGGTTGAAGTTGTTGAAGAAATTAAACCTCGACTTGCATCGTAGCAACTGGCAAATGTTTTTGATGCATTTCAATTCATCATCCTTGTAAGAATCTTTAGTAGTAAGACTAATTGTTTCTCCATCGTGAGACGTGAATTGACCCAAACTACCCAAATAAGTTTGTCTTGACATCTTGAATTGAGTGATTTTACCTTGTGTAAGCCTTTCGCTGGCTTCACCAAATTTCTTTGAGGGCTATTCTTACATGCATAAACAGTTGAGTATATTTCATCTCCAATACCCATCAATATCAAATGGAATCTCTTCTTTTCTGGGTTCAAATGGCACTGTTTTTAGGAGTCAAATTCAATAAACTGTCTCGACTGTTGTTTGTTCAGGAACTGCTGGAGAATTCTCTGTTGCAGGAACAACTGGTGTTGTGACAATAGTTGGAGTGTAAGGACCTTCGAGAATGCACTTCCGTAAGGCATCACCATTTGGTCTTGTATCAATGTATCGTAAGAACCGTGATCGCCATTGTGCATATCGTCCCGTTGCAAGCATTGGTGGACGATCCCTTGAACCAACTGCCATTATGTTGTTATGCATTTGACTGTCGGTTGTGGAAGTTACAATTGGAGTTGTCATGATGAATGATTGAAGAATTATGAAGTGAAAAATGATTGAAGGATCTTAAGTAGATGTGTTGTGATTGAAGTTGTGGTAAAAATGAAAACAATAAACGTCCACGGGATTTTACAAGTCTATGATTAAAACCGAGAAAAGAATTGTGTCTTTCGCGGGATTTTACAAAATCAATAGAAAACCGTGAATGTTAATTGATTTGGATTAAGGTTTGTTTGTTGTGAATTGAATGTCTTGAAAGTTAAAAACTCTAAAATGACTTATATCGCTTGAAAGTATGCATATTTCGCTTGGACTGAAAATGACATATTTCGTTTCAAAACATTACACATTTCGATTGAATAATGTATTTTGCTTGACCTTAATCGTATATGTTTCGCTTGACTTGAAATTGCATGTTTCGCTTGGTCTTTTGCATGTTTCGCTTGATTTCAACACTGCATGTTTCGCTTATAATTAAGACTGCATGTTTCGCTTGCTGTTTAACATATTCCGCTTGAACTCGTAACAAACATATTTTGCTTGAAATTTTTTTTGGCAGAGTGTCTTTTTAGTTAATTGTAATATTTCGCTTGAGGTTCACCAGCATATTTCGCTTAATAACTTATACTTATTTCGCTTCACAACAACACATGCATATTTCGTTCGGCCTTATACATGTTCCGCTCGGTGTCACTATCGGGTGAGGACCACTTAAACTAGAAAACAAGATGTCCTTGTCTTTGTAGGCTAAAATTATGGATCTTGGTCTCTTGATTTTGACCGGTTAGGACCACACCAAAATAAGATAGAACACAAATAAGCCACAAAAATAAGCTTGGAATAAGCTTAAAATAAGCCAAAATAAGGTCGAAAATAAGCAAACAAGAAATGCAAGGATGTGATTTTTTTGATGTTAAACAAGACGGACGAGTATTTTGTGCAAGAAGACGAAACAAATAACAATCAAGAGTCTTTAAAAAAAAGACGTGAACTTATGTGAGGAAATAAGCCACGAAAAAAAAAATAAGCCACGAATTTAAGAGCTTATAATCACGAATCAAACACACGAAGGTGTAGAACATGTGAAGCAAGAAGTGAATGAGCAAAACAAACCAATAAGCCCAAAAATTTTGTGAGCCGTGAGCTTATTTGCAACAATAAGCCACGAAAATGAAAAATAAGCTTCAAGATAAGCTAGAAACACGAAGACCAAAGAGAGAATAAGCTCAACACACCAATAAGCCCCAAATTTTTTTTGTGCCGTGAGCTTATTTGACAAATAAGCCACGAATTTTTTTGATTTGAGCTTATTAAAACCACAAAACAACCACGATCTACCCGATGCTCTTGATACAAAAAATCGGATCCAAATAATCACTTCACTTCATTATGATGAACAAGAAAAGTAAGAAGAAACTAGGAAGAATATAGAGAGAGAAACAAGAGAGAGAAAGTAAGAGAATGAGATTGTTTACTTGCAAATGTGTAAGTTACAAATGACTAACCCACTCTCCATTCATGGAGAGTGGTATTTATACCTAGACTAAAAGGCTTACTTGCCTTTAGTATTTCTACGGGTCGGGCTCGGGTTTACTTGGGCTTTCGCCCGATACACGTGACCGGTTAGCTTACATATAAGAGCCCGTTTACCCGTCTAGCCTATTACAACGTATATTAATTAATGACCGAGACCTAATATAATTAATGAACAAACTTCCATTGTTTGACTCAATATTTTGAGGCTAACAGTTGTTATCATAGAAAACTTGTGGTTTTGTTAGCATATGCACAGTTTGTGCGGATTGGCCCATTTTATACACAATATTGTTTCGTTATTTAACTTTCTTTTCCATAGCAATTTCGTTATCAATATTCTTAGCTTCCTTTTCCTTGGATTCATTTTTGAAAACATTAATGTTTTTGTTAGGAATTCCTTTTCCTTTAATTGTTCAGAAAGAGTTTGTTTAAGGAGTTAATTTCCTTTTTAAAATCCACAAACTGTGCATCTTTATCCTAAATTATATCATCTATTATAAGCTTTTCTCTAGTACCTAAATCCACATTTTGTTTTTCTTCTAGCAATTTCACCCGTTCTTTGTATCTTTCAAGCTTAGCAAATAAGGATTCATTGGCTATTAGATTGTCCTTATTGACCTTGTTACAATTAGTTACTTGATGTGACAGTTGTTCAAACACAGGTGATATCATGGCATCTTGTCGTGCAAAAGAATTTGTATCCTGAATTGCTGCATTTTGTGTTTCAAGCAGATACTAAGAGTAAGGAATGATATTGCCATCACTAGTTATCTCATTCTCTAGATAATTCATAAGATGATGTTGTTCAGAATACGACATCTTTTGTACACTTTGATTTAGCATATCATTATTAGTGTTGTCAGACTGTGGTACCTCAAAGAGAACATCTGAACTGTAACTAGACAAATTGGCCATAAGAACAGCTTTGGCTATAGAGATCTGATAAGGTGTCATTTTATACATTTTTTCGGGGTCGTTTAAACCCCTAAATCGTATTTTTATGCCCACAATAGGTACTTAATCATTCCTTTTTAGATATTTTGCATTTGGAGGGCATTTGGAAGAATTACACGTGACTTGGGCTCATTTGGAGAAGAAACGAACAAGACTACAGACCTACGCCAACATCTCTCAAGATAATGTTCTCAACGGCTAGAGACGGCGTCACAGATACAACGTGACGCCGTTACAATGAAGATCAAGACGGGGTCACAAGATACCATGACAGCGTCAGAGTACATGACCCAACCCATTATCTAGAATATTCTCTTTCATGACGGCGTCACAATTAAAACGCGATGCCGTCACATCGATTTTCCTATATATACAAACCCGAATTTAGGGTTTTGAGTGTGTAACTTTAGAATAAAAAGAGGGTACGAACCCTAATTCGTTTAGCAGCTGCTAGGGACAATTTTAGGGCCTAAAAACCCTATTGTACTTCCTCCAACTCATGTTTTAATCAAGTAAGGTTTACTTAATCATTCAATATGTCTATGTGTTGTTTTATTTATCTAGTGTCTTCTTTATCGATAACATCTTGGCTAAACATAACTTCTATTGTGTTTAATATGATTGTATGAAACCTAGAAAGTAGATCTTAGTGGTGTTGCTTCTTGTGATGGTTTGCCATGTTAGGTCTTAAAAAACCAGTTTTTTATGTCTGTATCGCTATTGAAATATGTCTAGGAAACATGATTGTGTAGAAAGGAATATAATCGGGTAACATCTATCATACTACCTGCCCCTAAGTAGGTTTGGATCCACCTATTAATTTATTTCACTGTGCCTTAATATACCCTTAGGGGCCTTGTAATAGTCTTCATTATACCTTACTTGTGCGTTGCTCTAGCGGAATACTAAGTAGACGGCGGGTTCATGTAATTCGTTCATGACTTAAGAAATAATTGCACAGATCATCACAAGTGTGACAAAGCAACAACACTAGGAGAAGCAATCTAGGGAGTAATACATGATTAAATAAACACAGTCTTTTATCATATTGTTATCACCAGTAGTTTAGATTATTATTTAGTTTAATAGCTAAAATCAAACCAACCTCTCAAATATATGATTTACTTGCTTTCCATAGAACATAAAAATACAAAAATAATCTTCTTTCAACCCTTAGAATTCTGTTAGACCGTGATCAAGCCTTCCTAACCTATTCCTCGAGTGAACGATAACAACCCTCCGAGTCTTGCCTATACTACTACTATAACGATTAGGTGCTCTGCCTAGGGAGTTGTAAAACTTCGTGTAGAAGTCTAACAACGACCGCACCAAGTTTTTAGCGCTGCCGCCTGGGGAATAGTTAGGTTTTGATCATAGTTTAGCTTAGTTCTACTTGTTTGAATCCTTTCAAGCAAGATTTAATTTCTGCATATTAGCTTTCTTATAGTCTATCTTTTCTTTGTGTTATCTGTTTCGTAACCCATTCTCGTCAACCACCATAGGAGACGAGAATCCTATCCATACTCTAGGAGACTACTCCAAACCTAGCCACAAGGGCCACAAGAATACCATCGAGCTCCCCGTAGGGAATAACATGGTACCTCTTCAATCCGACACCATCCGGTTGGTGCAAAACGGATGCTCATTCCACGGACTTTGGTTCGAGGATCCAAACCAACACCTTAAGGATTTCCTTAAACTTGTGGACTCACTTGACCTTGATGGTGAAAATAGGGAAAGAATACGCCTGTATTTATTTCAATTTTCCCTACGCGATCAAGCTAGCAATTGTCTTGAACATATTCCAGCAGGATTCATCACCACATGGGAAGATCTTACTACCCGATTCCTTGCTCAATTATTTCCACTGGGAAGGACCGTAAAACTCTGCAATGATATCCTGATGTTCCAACAACATCATGGAGAATCTTTATCTGAAGCATAGACTCGTTTCAAGGACTTACTCTAAAAAGTCCCTCATCATGGCATAGACCTTTGGCTCCAAGTCTAGATTTTTTATGACCATGTCAATCCCGTCACAAGACGAACCATTGACCAATCGGCCAGTAGTAAGCTTCGTGACCATAACGCCAAAGAATCCTGGGCATTATTAGAGGATCTCGCCCTCTATGACAATGAAAGTTAGATAGGCTCAAGGGATCTTGCTAAGCCGGTCAAGGCAATCACTTTGCCTCAAGATGTCCCGAGTACATCCGACCGCCGTCTAATCGAGCTCAAAAATCTAGTCCAACGCTTGATGGAAGCTTATCTTGCTCCTACTCAAACCATTCAAGTGAACAAAGTCTCTTCCTCATGTGAGATTTGTAGTGGTCCTCACGACACTCAATATTGCATGAAAAATCTTGAGCAAGCTTTTGTTGACCACGCATCCTCGCGTACAAACTAAATGGGAGGTAAGAGGTTTACTCCGAACTATGGACCAAGAAATTTCAATGATGCCGCCAACGCCTAAAAGGAGAAACCAAACTTCAACTGGACACATACCCAAACTTTCACTAACCCACAAGGCGGATCGGTCTCCATCCACTACTCTAGTTATCAGACAAAGCTTGAAAAGGCATTACTTGATTTCGACTCTCGCCGGGAGAAGAGATTATCTCACCTAAAACCCCAACTCGGACAACAGCAAGATGACATGATTGGAAAAATTAATCTTCTTTGAAAAACTATTACCGAAAAGCTCAATGACGTATTCTTCCTAAAAAATAGCAGGAAATTCCATGGCCCCAAAAAGAAATTGGCAGCAATCAGCCATGATGAAAGGGAGGAAATCATAAAGAAAGGAATCAAAATCCCATCAAAATTGCTCTCCCTAAAATATCTCTCTCCAGGATCCATAAAAGAACTAAACAAAAATCCGTCATCTTCAAAAGCATTCATTTCGTCAATTTAATCGTTATCCTAAGCACAGACAGTGATACGGAAAAAGAAGATGTCTCATCGACCAACGCATGCAATCTCAACCTCGGTGGTGTGCTGAAAGGATAGAAAGGGTGAAGGAATCAAGTGAAAGGAAGCAAAATGAAGTGAAACTGATACATGGAGGTAGATGAAGTAATGAAGAAGAAGGATGAATTTGAGACCGATGAGGAGATCAAAGAAATAATCAAAGAGGAGGAAGATGACGAAGATGGTAAAAACTTTAACTTATTCCCAACTATGGAGGAACAAATGCATCATGAAAAGGCTATTAAAGAACCTTCGACCTCTGTGGATGAAGGCAAGGGTAAGAGTCGGAAGCCCGATCAATATTAAAATCTCCTGTGTGGTCGATCACCTCTTCAAGAGGCACACTACATAGACCAGAATCACCAAAAACATCAATGTCACTCTTAGCTCTAGGGAAATTCCTAGTATTGATAAACCAGAGCCTCAACCATAACCCTTACCAAATTTTCTATCCTTAAATGTAAGTCTAGGAGAAGAAAGAGGCCCCGAACCACCTATCAAACCACATAGTCTGGATAGTTTTAGGATGAAGGAAGTAGATAGCTTAACCATTAATACATCACCTTCACCTCACGTGGCATCTTCCCACCCTAAGAATACGTATTGCTATTATCGCCCATGCATCGATAATCCTAAGAAACATTATGGATTTAAACCGGGTTTATTAGGAAAAAGTGCATCCCTAGGTGTTGATATTTCAAATTAGGAGATGTTTGATGATGATTGGGGATTAGAATCTAAGGAAGTTTCTCCTCTAGGAAAAAACTTAATTTATTCGATAGGCCAAATGAAGTAGAGAGAGGTAGAATTCTAGAAGCACGCCGTTTAGAGCCTATTCTTCAACAACAAATTTCTTAACGTAAGGCTCCTTCTCATCACGATGGTATGTACCGTTACTATCACTCGCATTTGAACTCAAGTGTAGGAGAACCTTCCCCTTTATCTGTTAAATAAAGGTAGAGTCAGGCTCGTGACTCAAATAATTAGGAGTGTTATGTGTGTTTTAATTCTTCATAGTTTGTTTTATTATGTTTGAACTATCTTGTAATCATGCTTTGTTTGTCTTTAACTTTGTCTTAATTTCAATCAAAGGTATTTTGCAAACAATAAGTGTAGGGGAATTTATCCGGCTTTTGAGCCAAATTCAAACATGTTAAATGAATTGTTTAGATTAATTAGTATCAGCTATGAGTCATATGATTGAATTGTTAAATCTCAGTTTTTATGCAGCAATTTATACAGGAATTAACTTATGTAATCAAGTGCAGAAACTTTTTCATCAAAAAAACAAAAATTTTGTTTTCACAGACTGTGGAGACGGCGTCATGATTAACACACAACGCCGTCACCGCGACACCTGTGACGGGGTCACCACAATGCTGACGTCGTCAAACGCCCAGGTCCAGAAAATTTAAAGTTTTTAATTATTTTTGAAAATAAAACTCGCGCAACATTTAATATATGTCTTCTTCTGTTTTAAACCTGCAAAACCTAATGAGTTTAGCAATTCTTTCATCCTATCTATCGAGTCGAACCCTAAACTCATATTGTATATTGGTAAATTGCACATTTTATGCTTGGTATAGTTGTCTTTGTCTTTGATTACAGGTTATATTTGATGAGAAAAAGCTTGGAAGTTCTTAGGAAGTTTCATTGGATGATTCTCGGAGGACGATTTAACCAGTTATCGCATGTTTCTTCTCCATTATTAAGTAAACCAGGGGAGTACTAGTTTCTTTTCCTTGTTTTTTTTCCTTTATTCGTTTTTATGGATACTTCTAGAGAACATTGGGGATAATGTTCAACTTAAGTGTAGGGGGAAATAAGCCTTAGAAACTATTCTTTCATTTTTCATTTGCTTTGTCCTTAAAAAGATGGGTAATATTTCAAAACATAGCATAAAAGGGTGATTTTTATCAAAATTTAATTTTTTTTATGACACATACCAACAAAAACCGAGTATTACTAGCGTCCCATGGATAGGAATTTATATGACTAACACAAAAACCCTCAAAATTCCACCCCCACAATGTGAGGTTCGCCCTTAGATATTATACCTTTAGCTTGTTCGAGTTAAGGAGTGAGCAATCATGTGTGTCTATTCTGTCGTTACGGATGTGTATGCGTGGTTTTGTCTCCTTTTCTAGAACACTGGTATCGGTTATTTTAGGATTATGAGAGTGTACCAGTAGCATATTAAATTCTAGAACTTGTTTTTGTGATGCATCCTGAGACCGCATAGTAAGTATTAGGATTTGCTTGATAAGAGGCATTAGGATTAACCCATGTTTTAAACCTGTAATTGTTGTGATGGTCACACCGATCATATAACTATCCCACACCCTTGCCTTGCACTCACCTTTAGTGCAGGATACCCCTAGTACAACCCTCCGAGCCTATCTTTTTTCACGGTTCTTGCAATTTTCTGGTTAATCCGGACTATTAATGAAGGCATTGCCACCCTTAAACCAATCGTTACACCCAAATCGCCTTAGCCTACCTTGTATGTACTCCTCTTTAGTAAATTATTGTGTTTGACCCAAGTTAATTATTGAGTACACGGTTGCTAAGTCCTTATCCTTGTAAATATTGTTTTGGGACGATTGGGATTCATGGTAGTATTTATTTCGTGGAAGAATGGGGAAGAAAAATTAAGTCAATACCCCCATACGCTTGTTAGATAATCTCCATGTTATTTTGATCCACCTCAAATCGGGCCATAGAATAGTTAGATTGTAAATATCGAGCATGTAAAAGCTCATGTGTAGGGGTACGCCTTATAAACCCCATGTTGTGATGTATTATGATATACTTTGTCAGTAGGGTACTTCACGACAGAGAATTACGATATCCGCCAATCAAAAAGCTCGCTTATACTCTTTACATTTCAACCAACCGGTTAAGAAGGTACTTTCAAGCAAACACAATAGAGGTCGTCCCAACCAACTC
>BQNB010167680.1:3676-13970 GCA_026074375.1 Tanacetum coccineum
GCTTTATGAGCTAGGATAAAGGGTTTAAATAACCTTGTAATCCTAGTCAAGATAGGAATAGGAGACTAGAAGTCCTATACTTATCACACCACTTTTCCTCTACATTATCCAAAAGAAAGAAACGAACCTGAGATCCTTAATAGAATATCTCATTCAGTTTCCATCTTTGAGATAACAACAAATTTGTGTCATAGTTCGGTTTTAGTCCCTGTGGTTCTAATATTGTGAAGTATAAAATATATTCTCCGTGTATTAACGTGTGTGCCCCCAATAGGCTCACATATTCGTAATGTATTCGTGTTATTTCGACTGCCATATTCCAACAGCTCCCACTTGGGAGTCGGAGTAGCACATAACACTCATACCTATAATTGGCAAAGTCTAGCAACCCACACAATTATTTTTTCATTAGGAATATTATGAGATAAGAGTTTCAAAAATCATCTCTTTAATGGTTATAAATTCTGCTTTATATCCTCTTTTTGTTAACAAGATACCGTTTAAACCATGGATATGGTTCCTAAGGTCAATTCCATATAGTTTAACATTATGTTTCTCGTTAGAGAATATTCAGATATACCAATGTAATCCAAGAATAATCTTGCATTACCCTTTGGAGAATGGCATTCATTTATCTGATTTAATCTAGAGAGGGCCCAATGGTATCTTTCTGCTACATATCAAGTGGAGGAACATTTCATTTAATGACTACAACGTGTTGTGGATGCTTGCTTACACTACACTCGAAAAAATAGCTTTTATACTACCTTTGTTCAGGACACTGCGTTTGGCTATAATCACAAGTGATATCCATCAACATACAGGAACTTGCTTTGTATCTCATGGTCTAGGACTCAATCTTTATCAACCATTTTCGACATCTTAACTATGGACTTGGGGGGGTCAAATGTAATGATCGAAGGTTGGGGTATTCCCAGTATGCATCCCTTGTGAATAATATGAGTTTGGTGGGAACTAGACATATATTCAAAGAAATTAACCAACCTCACCATTTGCCTTACTTAACAATATTCCCATATTGTTAACGACATAGACGTATTTAGAATGATAAATCATTCCAGGATTAATGCAATATAGAATAACAGTTGTTATATGAATGAAAACAAATCCCAAGTATCTTTATTCATCAGAAATTAAAAACTGTCTTACAATTCCAAAATTATCCAAATACTAATTAAACACAGAGTTACATGAAACTACTAGCTGGCAACAATCCGGTATTCCTAGTTAATTCAGATGCTTAGCTGGCAATGCCAAGCCTTTGTGAAAGGGTCAACTAATTATCATCTGTGTCAATTCTTTTCTATCCTCTACACCGCCCATCTTAATGGTCTCGCGAGATAGTGACTTTTCGCGCGAAATTTCTTGCACCTGTTGTGACTCATCATCTTTCGCTATCGCTATGGCTCCTGTTTTATCACAATTCTATACTTATGGGTTCTTCAATTGTGGGAACAATGCCAAGCCCAGAAATGAATTTGTGAATCCATACAGCCTCTTTCGATGCATCAAAAGCAGCGATATATTCAGCATCTGTAGATGAGGTTGCAAAAATACTTTGTTTTGTCACTTTTCCAGTCAAACAGCAACGCCATTTAGAACGAACACTATTCCAGTCTGCGACTTTATGGTTGTACAAAAAAAAATAAATCCCGTTCAGATATTTCCAGCATCAGTTGTTGCAAGATGAAACTCTGGCTGTCGTTCAAATTACCTCCATATACCAGAAAAAAAAAAAAACAATTTTTTTTAATTTCCTTAGTATTTGCGAAGATACTTAAGAATTTTTTTAACAGCAGTCCAATGATCTTTCACCCGGATTTCTGTCTTGAAATCGGCGCTTGTCATGTTTTTGTGCAAAACGCAAACATCAGAACGAGTACATCTCACAGCATACATAATAGATCCTATTGCCGAAGCGTAGGGAATATTTTGCATGCGCTGTTTCTCAGCAGGCGTTTGAAGCACCTTGTGACTTACCATTTAAGCTTTTCTTGCGTTGGATGTTCCCACGTTTGGAATTTTTCATATAAAATCTTTTCAAGATTTTCTCAATGTAAGCACTTTGACATAAACCAATTAACCGCTTTGACCTATCATGGTAGATCTTGATTCCAAGAATATATGCAGCATCCCCTAAATCTTTCATAGCAAAACTTCTTCCAAGATAGGATTTTAACATCTATGTAAAATTGGAATGTTGTTTCCCTGAGTAGATGTCTTCGACATATAGAATTAGGATAGCGACATAACTCCCACTAGCTTTTAGGGTTATACTCTTGGTTCATCAGGATTTTGAGTGAACCATACTTTCTTGATGGTCATCTTATAATCGCATTATTCCCTTGCCTTGATGCTTGCTTAAGTCCATAAATGGAACGCTTAAGTTTTGCTTACATGGTTAGGATATTTTGGCTCACAAAACCTCAGTTGCTCCATATGACTTCGTCGAAAGATGTCATTGAGGGAATGGCGGTTTTGACATCCATTTGCATATCTCATAGTCATAGTCACGCGGCTAGAGCTATGAGAATCCTTATAGCTTCTAATGTCTGCCAAAGGAGAAAAGTTTCTTCATAATCAACCGTAGGTTTGGTGAAGCTTTGCTACAGACGAGCTTTAAATGTTGTATTACTGCTCCATCCATGTCAGTCATTTTTCTTGAAAAGCCACTTGATACCAACGTTCTAGCATGGGTGGTAGCTCAAACTAGACCCATTACATCATTGTCTTTCATTGGATCTGCATTTCCCATTCATCGCATCAAGCCATTTTCTTGGATTCGGATCAGAATGCAGCTCTTATAGTTAGCGGGTTCACCGTGATCCCTCACTCATGTTCTCGTACTCGATGTACCAACAACATCGATCTGTGGAACGGCGTTGTTGTCCTTGTGGACTCTAGAATTGGGATTGATATCACTTTGAGTTCATCAATTCTTGATCATCCTCTTCATGATTTAAGCTAGTGTCGTAATAGAAGGATTTGTATCTTCTTATTGAATTAGTTCATGATTTCCACACCCTCACTTGCTTTCTGATCAATGAGATTAGACTCAAAGAATCAGCATTCCGTGCAACAATTACTTTGTTCTCAATATGGGTTGTAGAAAGAATATACCAGTGTTCTCATTTGGGTATTCCTATGAAGATCACACTTAAAAGATCTAGGATCAAGTTTTTCAGGTTTGGTAAGTGTATCAAGCTTAACAAATGCCTCACAACCCCAGACTCCTTTAAGTCATGACACGCCTTAGGGGGCTTGCCCATGACTTATCTCGTATGAGTGTCTTATCAACTTCTAGATGGAACCATGTTGAGAATGCGGAGCTAGCAGGTTCAGGGCATATCCCAACAAGGAACTTTGGTAGAGTTGTTGATATCATCCATTTGATCGAACCATGTTTCTAGCAGTGTTTTCGATTTCTCCTCTCTGAACTCCATTGTTTTGTGGCGTTGTAGGGGGAGTGCGTAAGGGCAATGATCCATGAATCCCTTTAGATGATCCTAATAACTCTTGGACTATAGTTTCTCCTCCACGATCAGAAAGTTCGTGACTTAATGGTCTTCCCGAGTTGGTTTCTATTCTATTTTGAAATACCTTAAAGGTTTCAACACTTCATGTTTATGTTTCAGCAATGTAAACATAACCATAACCGACTGAAATCGTCAGTTGAAAGTGAGAAGTAGCTAGCTCCTGGTCTTGACACTATTCTCAAATGGGCCACATCATCGGTGTGTATTGTCCAAGTAGATTCTTTAGCCCTTTCACTTGATTGTGGATTAGGGTTTTCTTGCCATCGTACCAGACAGCTTGAAACACATTTCCTAATGACTCAATGTCATTAGAATGAGAAGTCCATCATTTGCAACTTTTTCAATGCGTTTATTGCTAATGTGATCCAAGACGACAGTTCAAAAGAGAGAAGAGTCTAAATTAATTTTGGCTCTTTTTTTTAGTAATTGCATTACATAGAAATATCGTTTGTATTAGAAAAAGAACATTTCAATTTTAAAATGCCATCCCGATTGGAACAGCCATAAATAAACTAGATTATCCTTTGAATGATACTATCATGTTTCTCATCAAAACGATAATTAAAATCCATGTTTCAACAAACGCGAAACTGAAATAAAACCTCTAGTAATAGAGGGAGCATATGATCATTGTTCAGTCAATAACCTATTACCCTAGGGAGCTTAAGTGATAAGTTCAATTGCTTCAACGGTGCACCATGACCATCACCCTGTTACAGACTCAAAAGCTCCTGGTTTCAGCTTTCCATACTCCCCGTAGACCCTGAGTAGAATACAATTTGAGTACACAACCAGTGTCATAATCCAAGATTTACTAGGGATAGGGTAATGAGTGAGTTCTTGGTGAATAATACCTGAAGCGCTTTAGCTCCTCTTGGATTGCTTCTTATTTTCATCACTCGGTGAGAGTACACGGGATAGTACCTTCTTCTAGTGCCCAACTTCACCAACATTGGTCGGCAAATGGCGTCCTTTGCTGGGTTTATCCTTCTTAGTGGTGAGAAGTTTTAGGTTTAGGACGCAGATGGAACATTCGTTATGAGCATAGCCCATATTGTTCTTTCCTTTACCTTTACCCCTCTACCAAGCTTTGTGTGGTTTATTCTTTTGGTTTTTATGAACCCTTTCTCTGCTCGATATTGCTATGAAGTGCAGGATTGGCATCTTTCTTTGGTATCGATTCTTCATGCTGCTTAAGCAATGGCATGTAGTTCATTCACGTCTTCCCATGCCGGTGTTTTGAAGTTTTTGCAACGAAGCTGGCAAAATCCTTATTCAGAGAGACTAAGATAAGACTCACTGCAAGGTTTTGACCAACTGGTTGACCGAGTCGCTCCAAGTTATCAATGTAGCCCTTCAATATTTTAGAACGTAGGGAGTTAACAGATATGACCTTACCTGCTTGCAAGTGGTGAAATTCTCTCACAAGGTTCTGCAGAAGTAGTTCCTGTTATGCTTGTTTGAAAACATAGCTTTTAAGTTCTAGGAGCATGTCATAAGCACCAAGATGAGCTAGATTCGGTTGGATATCTAGGTCCATGGTCAATAGCATGAGTACAACAACTTCCTTTTTCCCTTTAACCCATGCAGCATGAGCTGCAAGGTACTCAGGAGGAATTTGCTGTCCAGGTTGTGCAGCTGGTGCAACAGGAATAGGATGCTCACGGTAATATTCCATGTCTAAGTTGAAGTACAAACGTATGTTGTCTGTTAACCAATCAATGAAGTTTGGGTTCATGTGAGGTTTTTGTTTCTAAAAGAAACTCCCCTGAATAACGAATTGTTTACCGACTTGAGGTAGTCATCTACTGATAAAAAGTTTCAAACAATTAGTATTTTCGATAATTAAATTCCGTAATAGAATTTAACTACCCTAATTAATATTTTACTATATAAGACTAAGATCCATCTTGAAGTCCCCACTTAATTACCCCAATAGGTCTGGACAAGGATGGTAAAACAAGTGGGAAAGGAGGTAAAAGCGATGAGCGTTAATTGCAGTTTCTTATGCAACTCTAGATTTATGATACTTGTCAAATACATTAGTCAGATGTAATAATGTTAAGACGCATGTTTAGTATCCATCTATGCCTTTTTTTTGGGGGGGTCCAGGGTTGACCAAGAGACTCGAATTAAGTCGAAAAAACGGAGAACGTGTGAATTCGTTCTCATAGGTCCTACCAGTAGGCGGAATTCAACCATGGGTTGTGGTATGGCGTCCTAGGGATCTGAAAAAGAGACTCAATACCAGTGCCGTGTTCTAACGATTGGGTGGCATAGACTTAAATTTCTAGGGGTATTCACATAATGTGTCAAAATGTGTACAAGTAGCATGTAAACAACTTTGTAACCTATTTATAAACTTTTAACTATGACACTGTAGTGGACATTCCTATGGTTCTCGGTAATCAATCGAAATCGCAAAAGTAAGCGGAGAAATAGGTCAGCGCCGAAGGCGTATTAAAAACCTTATTTCTTTAGGGAATTACGTAAAACAACCCGCTTAAACTTCTCTTTAGTCTGTTCTAGTGATTGAGCGTACCTTCCAATGAGTCAATAGCGTCAGTTTTTATCTCATGAAAACAAGTTACTATGTTTAGTCTTATTAATTTTTTACACAAAAACGTTTTCACGAAACAATTTGGTTGGTCAATCATGCAGGCATGCATTATTGAGTGTAAAATTAATGACTCCATTAACATCATGTTTTAGTCATCTGGTATATTTAATTAGGCGTTTGTAAACAATTTAGACATGTAAATAATCATTGATACTAGATTCATAATAAAAAGATGACATTAAGCATACTTGTTAACATGTAAATTCGAGTTCTATCGCGACGGTCTTTCCACAAATGGAGAACCAATAAGGGACCCTCACTAGTTTATGCTAAAAGTGCTAGATCGCCCCAATTCTATCAACAATTGTGCTTGAGAGGGTCTTATAGCCGGAATAGGCAATGTAATTAATAAAGGGATCATTCAAGCTTAAATTAACAATCATTAAATTTCTTTTAACTAATTAACCTTTATATTTTTCAGGATCTATATCTACTTATTTTATTTATCTTAGGCTAGAATCTAAATATTGTTGTCATATTTTTCTTACGGTAAAATAAATAAATATCATAAACGCAGCAGATCATAGACTATGTTTTAATTATAGGCATGTAAACTAGGCATATATTAAAACAAAGCGTGTAACACATAAAGCTAAAACGAGGTGGCTCGTGATGCCACTGTTGGGATTTAAATACCTAGGTAACTAGTTTAGCCACGAGTACGCAGCGGATAGGACCTAGTAATAGCATATGGTTAACACAAAATAAAAGGTAAATAGAAACGCGTACCTTTTGATAATTTGATCAAGAAAACGAAACAAGCAATTAAAATAATTGCCTCTACGGTTGCTCACACAGTCACGTCAACCGAATATATTAAGCTTGCTAGGCTTAACTTCACGAACGAACAACCCTTGTATAATAACCCGATTACCGAACAACTATTGACTTGTAACCGATAAACGATCACCGATTTAGAGTTTAATAAAAAACCCTAACAACCGAAAACCTTTAGCACCAAATATCTAATAAACCGAAACCTCCTGTTTTGATTTATTGTTTCTGCCAAACTAGGGTATGTCAAGACAACAAGGTGTGCCAACCTTTAATCGTCAAGCTAGGAAGATAATGAAGCACCGAAAACCACTAGAGGGTTTTGTTGAATTCGTTGGAGAGGGAACAAAGAGGACCGAAATCTATATTAGGTTTTTCTTCCTTTTTTCTTCGTGGCTTTATGAGCTAGGATGAAGGGTTTAAATAACCTTGTAATCCTAGTCAAGATAGGAATAGGAGACTACAAGTCCTATACTTATCATACCACTTTTCCTCTACATTATCCAAAAGAAAAAAACGAACCTGAGATCCTTAATAGAATATCTCATTCAGTTTCCATCTTTGAGATAACAACAAATTTGTGTCATAGTTCGGTTTTAGTCCCTGTGGTTCTAATATTGTGAAGTATAAAATATATTCTCCGTGTATTAACGTGTGTGCCCCCAATAGGCTCACATATTCGTAATGTATTCGTGTTATTTCGACTGCCATATTCCAACATTTGGTTTGTTTTCTCCTGGAACCAACTTATAGAGAGAAATTAATTTCATCTTTTAAGTTGAAAAGTCATAATTTTTAGATTTTTAGTCTCACTTGTTGTTGAAAGAACTTGTTTAGTTGTTGTCATCGGCGCCTATGAAGAAAAACAAATGATTTTCGGATGTCACTTCTATGCACATTAACTCAACTTAAGAATGAAACCTAAATTATTAACACTAACTTTATAATCACATGCACAAAGCCACTAACATTAAAGTCGCAAGTATCTCTATCAATAACAATTCATTAGTTTCGCATAACCAAGACAAGGGGTTTTCACGAGACGGTTCGGTTCGGTTAGTAGGAAGATTTATACTATTCATCGCGGGACGGGTAATTAATTTTACTACCCATAACCGAACCGTACTAGACGGGTAACCGGACTTGCAGGTACCCGAAATGAGCTGTTACCCGCGGTTCGAGTCACGGTTAACCATTATAGACGTTTTATCGAGTTTAGCGTATGAACGATTGCCTTTTTTTAGAACTTAAATTGTTATTTTAGTAAAATTAAATAACATTAAATAGATTAAAGTTATCCGGTCTCGATAATTGTATTCATATAAGCACACATAACATATTAACAAAAAGTCAGTTATAAGTTACGACCACGTTAAACAATTTTTTCACACATAGATGTTTAGCGAATGTTTGCATTGGGAACAAAAAACTTCGTTATATAATAAAATTAGTGCAATAATATAATCGAGTATTCTATAATTATTTGAATATTTAGTTAAAAAAAAACTTAATGTATATTATACACGGTTCGGTTCGGTTAACCGCGGATATCTAAAAATAAAAACCGAAACCGAACCGTGATAAGCGGGTTTTTTCGGTTTCGATTTTTTCCCGGTTTCGAGTTTTTCGGTTTCGGATTGAGCGGTTCGGCTCGATTTGTCAGTTTATCGGTTTTTTTAACACCCCTAACCAACACTTTACATTTTCAACTAGAAGTGGGAAATTGCATGATTTAACTCAACTTGTTAAGTACATCACTTGCATCAAATCTACCATTATCAAAAGTCTTCGTTTAAAGTCAACCCAAAGAGCGAAAACCATGATTATAAAAAAATAGTGAATATCAGAAAGGTGCATCAATTTCAACATTGCTCCAATAGCCCAATCCATTATTAGAATATATGGCAGCATGAGACGGACCTATGATTTTCGAAAGGGTGTTAGCATGAGACGGAATTATGATTTTCGAAAAGGTGTTGCACAATTTTTTTCTTATCATAAGTACAAAAATGTACCCCACATATTTTTTTAGCTAAGCTACAGTTGCACTATAAAGAAAATGTTACAAATATCGAGGGTTGAACATACAAAAAACGACATGTTTTGAAAAAAAAATACACTTCACGACCAAAAATCAAGGTATGGCTCATGATACACCCGACATCCATGTAGGTCCGTCCCTAATACGCGCCAACACCACAACTCCAATAGATGCCGATTGTGATATGCCAACAATAAGGGCCTCTAATATCCGAGAAGACAATAATAGTAGATGCCACCAATGCCTAGTCCTAAAGTCATAGATTGCAACTGAAATCCTTTTATGCATAAAAATTTCAAAGATACCATGTACAGATGGGTTGTGAAAAACTGGAACTATCATATTTACAAAAGAGAAAATTGCAAAAACTGTCATCGTGATCTCTACTTTTTCAAAAGTGCAGGCACCATTTTTTAAGAAAACTTTTGGTGCACATATTGTCTGAGCTCTAAAGTGAAATGACTAAAATTCCTTAAAATGAAATGACAAAGTTTCACCAAGGCAAAGGCATTTTAGGCAGTGTTTATTTTTGCAAAAAAATGTATGACGGCCTCTGACGTCTTACAAGTCAGACGCGGTCACACGTCAGACTTGTTTGTTTTTTTCTTCTTGGCCTGACGCGGTAAGAGCTAGTAAGATCTGATTGAGTAAGAGGTTCATGGGTTATGTGATTGCCTCTTACTCTTAATGTGTCCTTCGTCACTTTAAATTGCGTTGATGTGCTACACTCTCTGCTGTTGTTTTTTGGTTCTTTTTATATTGTTTGTGGGTGTAGTTTTTGTGAAGAAACGGTTGCAGGTTTTTTTATGAAGAAGAAGATGGGAAAGATGACTATTATCTCAAAGAAAACACGTGATCTTGTGACGGATATATGGGTTGTTGGGCTTTAATCCTTTATTGGTTGGAGTATAATTTTTTACTATATTTTACTAATAACTTGAATGGAGTATATCTTAATTTTATTAGGTATTATTATTTCAGCATATTTTATGTGCAAATAAGTTTGACTTGCTTAAGTAAACTTTTTGTTTTTTAAGTGACTTTTACTTTTAAGTTGATATGTTTTTGTTTAAAATTCTTTCGACATCGAAAATTATTTTTTCAGATGGTTTAATCTTGTGGATATTGTTAACTGAAGTTGGTTGTTTCTATTTGTTTATAGTGGGCTGAACTTTGGTATTATTTGCAACTCGTTTGTTGAAACTAGTATCTTACCCGCGTAAAGTAGAGATGCAAATAAATCGGTTAAAACCGGTTTTCGGTTATTAGAAAACCGGTTTTAAAAAAACCGGTTTTTCTAAT
>BQNB010167681.1:0-13969 GCA_026074375.1 Tanacetum coccineum
AAACTGCCATGGTTACAATCTGTCCAAGGGCAACATTATAAAAATCTTATATCATGGTCTTAGCGAAATAACCCAAGAAGTTTTAAATGCCGCAGTCGGTGGCATTTTCCTCTATAAAACACCAAATCAAGCTTATTAGCTTCTGGAAGACAAAGTCTTACTCAAGCTCGACTAGGCTAAAAATCAAAAAACCAAATCATCTCTTAAAAAAACCGTTTCTTTCATCGATGAAGGTAGCAGTAATTCTAATACTGATAAAATTATGGCCCGAATGGATGCCATGACTCTGAAAAATGGATGCTCAGTACAAAGAACTTCAGTCTAATGCTAAAAAAACATAACCCGATCTTAATGAAGATAATATACCTATGTCCCGAGAAGAGCAAGCCAAATTCATGCAAACCTTCCGTAAGACTTATTTTTACAATGATTATCGCGACCGAGACTCGAATTGCGATAATTGGCGTTCAAACGAACGGAGTGGTTATAACCGAGACAACTACTGATCCAGCGCTGATGATAAACCATACGATCTTCAGAAATAATTCAACGATTTCATGAAATCTCAACAAACAACCAACGCTTTTGTCAAAGAAACATTCATGGATCTCAAAACCCAACTCGAAACCATAGCCAAAAATCATCAAGCTTCAATACAGAACCTTGAAACTAAGTTTGACAGACTTGCTGACAAGAAATCAGGTCGGCCTTCTGGATCTCTTCCCAGTAACACTCAACCAAACACAAAAGGACACAATTCCAAAGCCTACCAACCACCACAATCTCGCAATGAGCATGTGAATGTCGTATTTACAAGAAGTGGTAAATCCTATAACCCACCAGTAAACCCCAATGCTCAACAAAACGATTCTGAAACTCCTATAAACTCCGATAGCGATGATGAAAACGAGGAACCTACACCACAACCGAAAACTCAAAATCTGAAACCAGTCAAGGAAACTCTGTTGCCAAAACCATACAAACCAAAAATTACGTATCCTCAATGCCTAAGGAAAGAGAAAATGGAAGCTCAATACGGAAAATTTCTCGACATGATCCGCGCTGTCCGAATCAATGTACCTCTTATCGATGTCTTGGCTGGAATGCCTAACTATGGAAAATTTCTCAAGGAACTAATAAGAAACAAAAACAAAATCAAACAAATCTCTGCCGCTTTCTTAAGCGATGAAAGTTCAGCGATGATCCAAAACAAAGTTCCACCTAAACTCGGAGATCCTGAAAGTTTTCTAATTCCATGCAATTTCAACAAAACTTTCTCCTGCAATGCCTTAGCTTATCTTGGTGCTAGCATTAACCTTATGCCATATTCACTATATGCGAAATTATTACTTGAAAATCTAAAACCTACCAAAATGAGCGTAAGATTAGCCGATAGATCATTCCAATACCCTGTTAGAATAGCTGAGAATATGCTCGTTGAAGTTGGTAAATTCACCTTTCCTGCCGATTTCGTTATCCAAGAAATGGAAGAAGATAGTAAAGTTTCCCTCATTTTGGGACGACCATTTCTTCACACTGCTGATGCAGTTATTCGAGTTAAACAGAAACAACTCAATCTTGGAGTTGGAACTGAACGAATGATTTTTAATATCGATTCCGCGATGAAACAGTCTTACTCGAACGATGATACTTGTTTCAGCATCGATGTTATTGATGAAATCTTAGAGGAAGAGTTCGACGCTCTTTTAGACGAAGGCAGTAAAATCCTTCATTCCATCGAAGGAACCCTTCTCGAAGAAGAAATCTTCGCTGAATTTGATGAATTCATAGCAATGACTGCCGATGAAAACTTCGACTCTGAATCCGACACCGAAGACCCACCATTTGAGAAAATCACTATCAATACGGATTATAAAATCAAAACATCTCTTGAAGAACCTCCTATGGATCTCAAACTTAAACCTCTTCTTGATAATCTGGAATATGTATTCCTGGAAGAACCTTCTTTTCTTCCTGTTATCATCTCATCTCAGCTTACCAAAGAAAAGAAAAACAAACTCATATCTGTCCTTAAAAATCACAAGCAAGTCTTTGCTTGGAAAACAACTGACATTCCTGGTATCTGCCCATCATTCTGTAAACACAAGATACAACTTCTTGATGACAAGAAACCCGTTGTCCAAAAACAAAGAAGGTTAAATCCAAACATGCAAGAAGTTGTTAAAAAAGAAATCATGAAACTCTTGGATACCGGTATAATTTATCCAATTACCGATAGTCTTTGGGTTAGTCCTATCTATTGTGTACCAAAGAAAGGTAGTATTACAGATGTTACCAACGAAAATGATGAACTTGTTCCAATAAGAACCGTTACGGGTTGGCGAGTATGCATTGATTATCATAAACTCAATGAAGCAACCGCAAAAGATCATTTTCCCTTACCTTTTATGGATCAAATGCTAGAGAGACTGACGGGAAACAAATATTTCTGTTTCCTCGATGGTTTTTATAGATATTTTCAAATTCCTATCGATCCTAATGATCAAGAGAAAACAAAATTCACATGTCCTTTCGAAACATAGGCGAATGCCTTTCGGTCTATGTAATGCTCCTGCCACATTCCAAAGGTGTACGTTGGCAATCTTTCATGATATGATCAAAGAATCCGTCGAAGTATTCATCGAAGAATCCGTCGACACATGTTTAAACAACCTCGATAAAATGCTCCAACGTTGTAAAGATGCTCACCTTGTCCTTAATTGGGAAAAATGTCACTTCATGGTCAAAGAAGGAATTGTGCTCGGACACAAGATGTCTAGCGCCGGACTTGAATTCGACAAGGCAAAAAATCAACGTAATCTCAAAACAACTAGGAACAATTACATGTTGCAAGTCCCCGAACCCTTTATCTCGAACCTCGCAAATGCCTGAAACAATGCGATGACAATGAACCGTCGATGATAACTTTCACCGCGGAGAAACTCTTATGGAAATCAATACCAAAGATGAACCATGGTTCGCAGACTTCGCAAACTACCTAGTCGGTAATATTATACCAAAAGGAATGACGTACCAATAAAAGAATAAATTTTTCTCTGACCTCAAACACTACTTTTGGGAGGAGCCTTACCTTTTCAAAGTATGTTCTGATGGTATGATCAAACGTTGTATATCTGGACCAGAAACCCAAACCATTTTGGATCAATGTCACCACAGACCAACATAACTGCTAAAAAGGTCCTTGATTCAGGATTTTACTGGCCAACAATCATCAAAGAAGCTCATACTCTAGTTCGCCTTTGCGAAGTATGCCAAAAGATCGAAAATATATCAAAACGTGATGAGATGCCCTTGAACAACATCCAAGTATGTGAAATTTTTGACATATGGGCTATCAAATTTATAGGACCATTCCAGAAATCATATAAGTTTGAATACATTTTAGTCGCTGTTGATTACGTATCCAAATGGGCCAAAGCTCAAGTTTTACCAACCAATGATGCCCGAGTAGTAGTCACCTTTCTAAAGAAACTATTCTGCCATTTCGGAATGCCCAAAGCTCTAATCAGCGACTAAGGTACTCACTTCTGCAACAAAATAATGGAAAAAAACCATGAAAAGATATGGAGTTAACCACCGCTACTTTACATCTTATCACCCTCAAACTAGTGGTCAAGTTGAAAACACGAACAGAGCTCTCAAAAGAATTCTTAAAAAAACTGTTAAAGACAACCATGCTATTTGGTCAAGAAAACTTGATGACGCTCTGTGGGCTTTTCGCACTGCCTATAAAACACCTACCGATACTACACCATACAAACTAATATATGGAAAGAACTGCCATTTGCCATTTGAAATTGAACACCGTGCAAACTGTGCATTGAAGAACTGCAACCCAGATCTCATCGCTGCTGGTGAGAAAAGAATGTTTTAGTTACATAAGTTAGACGAACTTAGACACCAAGCATATGAAAACTCTCTTCTATACAAGGAAAAAACCAAAGTCTGGCATGACAAAAAGTTACGAAGGAAAAGAATTCAAACAAGGAAACAAGGTTCTGCTATTTCACTCAAAATACAAATTTAAACAACCGAAACTCAGATCTCGATGGTTAGGACCATATGTAGTGAAACATCAATACCCATCCGGATATGTTGAACTTTATGGAAAGGAAGAAAAGACGTTCATAGTCAATGGCCATCGACTTAAACTATATCATGAAGAAGACAATGACTCAAGGGAGGCAGTTACTCCTTTCTTCCCAAAAGAGTGACTCTCTAAGTACAAGTCTAGCTAACGACTCTCTTAAAACTTAAGCGCTTTTCAAGAGGCAACCCGTGCTTCACTTAAGTGTGGAGGAGTCCCTCCTCCATTCTTATACTAATATCTTTTATTATCTTGAAAAAAATCTTTTTATGTGCTTTTGTGTGTTTACTTTTATGCAAGTACTTTAGCTTTAAGATATGGAAAATTACGACGTGTGCTCAAAAATATAGTTCTACCGCAACTATGCACTTCTCTATGCCCCGGGAAGTACCATTTTCCTTTAATTTTCTCTATTTTATCTATTATCCGTTATCACATTGAGGGCAATGTTCAACTTAAGTGTGGAGGGGAGCCAAATAGGAAAAATTAATCATATCCCTCCATGTTTGCCTTGCCAAAATTTTCCAACTGATATTTTTTTGCCTAAAAATCTTAATATATATATGCTTTTAAAATATAAAAATTGCTCTTAGTAAGGCAAATCCAACCGGATTGATATTTTAACTAGCACAAAATTAACCTACCAAAATTGTGAGAATTTTATTAGCCTCTAGAATATTCGGGTACCCACCTTTGGTACCCAAGATAATTGATGCATTTAGCTTGTTTGAGTTAAGGAATGAGGAATCATATGTATCTATTCCATTGTTATGGATGTGTATATATGGTTTTGTTGCCTTTTCTGGAACATTGGTATTGGTTTATCATTATATTTGAGCGATCCAGTAATTTAGAAGCTCTAGAACTTGTGCTTAATCATCATTTACTAGACCGCAGTGAGGTTAATTTATAGACAAAATCGTATGATAAGAAGTGAAATAAATCCCTATGTTATCATGTATCTGCAGCACTCGCTTTTAGTGTTGAGATCCCCAAAGTATCCTAGGAGTAAGAAAAATATGCTCAATGAAGAAGAAGTTTTGTGCCCAGCCAAAAAAAACACATATATATATATATAAAAATTCAAAGTATAGGGCAAAGTTTTGGCACATGGAATCAAGTATCTGTTATTCACCCTCATCAATATCACGTTTTGCCTCTTTTTATACACTAAGGAGTCCTAATGGGCTTACAATACAATTAATACTTTCCTAAGTATTATACATTAATGCTTTTAATGCTTTCCATAATAAACATTATAACTCTTCATCAGCATTAACTGTCTCTTAATACTCTTTAATGCTTTCCATAATATGTAGTCAAATGTATTAAATACAATGACTAAGTATTTAATACTTTCCTTTGTAACTTCTCAATCAGCATTAATCTTGAGTCATAATCTTCTCATCAGCATTTATCTTTTCAATCAGCATTAACTTGATATTAACTAGCAGTTGTAACATCTTTCAGCAGTATGATTTTCTTACCAGCTGCAGTAATAATCTTGAACAACAGTAGAAATCTATAATAGCAGTTCTTAAGTCCTTCAAGTCTTAGGTAGTACTGGCACTAAGAGAATACTAAAAAAAAAAACTTACTCTAGCAGTACTAACTGGTTAATACTGGCAGTTGTAACTTGTGAGCAGTACTAAGTATGATAAGTTTAATTCCCAACAATCCTCCCCTAAACTTCATGTGGATTACCTTCAAATAATCAAGCTTTCTTGATTAAAAACTTTCTTTTTTTTGAGAGATTCTTTTAAACACTTCTGCTTTTTTTATCTTTCAGCCTTACTGATATCTTTTTTGAAGTAGTTCTTTTTTTGGGGAAAAAAAAAATAAAATTAAACCTTCTGCTCTGGAAATCATCTACCTTTCTTCTTTATCTTTTGTCTTTGTTTCACTCCTTCTGATGTACACTTAAGTTTCAGCAGCAATATCATCAACTTCTACACCAACAGTGGTAATTTCTGCATCCAATTCTTGATTATGTGCATGCCTCCCATGAGTCGTGTTCCATCTGAAACCAGTTTGATCTTCATCAATTTCCTCCCCTGTTTGGAAGGATCCTCCAAATCATCTTCTTATGGGAACCCAAGCCATCACAGACTTGAATCTTCCATGTGCATCAATGTAATCAAATCTTTTCAAAGTGATTAATGCATTGTTATATTTGGAGACATGATCTATTACTCTGTTCTTTGGCTTCCAAACCCAACATGCTGAAGCCTTAACATTATTATGTACTGCTTTTGGCTTAGCAGCATTAATTGTTTTCTCCCAGACCTCATCAAAATAGCTTGTGAAATCATATTTCTTTTTGGATTGGGTGTGAGTTATTCTTGTTGAATAATGATGAATCGGCTCATCTATTGAGTTTGTTCACACTGGTTTAACGGTTTTTGATCATGAACATGTCTTTGTGTTTACAGGGTATACTGCATGGTGATCAAAAATTCCACATCATTGCAGGATTTTTGATCATCACAAAGTCACTTGCCTGCTATTGGGATTCTGATTATTATAGTTCCTTTGATTTCCCATATGACATTTTGTGAACCTGTACATTTCAGGATACTTCACTGGTTTCATTGCTGGTTTTTTTTCTTGTTGTTTAGGTCGACACAAAACTCTATCTTAGCAACAGTAGGAGTAACAGTTTTCTTTTTAGGCTTAGACTCATCTTGTTCCTCATCATCTGACACCCAATCCTCAATAATTGGGGCACCTGGAGTCTCTCATTTCTTTTGGCTTACCAAGACACTCTTTCTATTTTTATATGACAGTTGTGTACAAAATTTCGTCAATTCCAATGAGTTTCATACTGTCCTCCCCACTTCCAAGTGTGTAACCTCTTGAGAGAGGTGGATCAATGGACTGTATAGATGTAATCTCAAACCTAGTTTGAGCATTCACATCCCCTAATATGGTATCTTGGCACCTGGGACCACTACCTGAATTAATTCCCTAAGGAGTTTATTCATTAAGTGTTGCCATGGATTGGGTCTTATTTGATGTTACCACTGTCCTGCTCTGCTTCTAAGCTAGAAGCAGTAGTGGCAGCCCTTTCCATTCTATCACCCAACTCCTTATGGGCAGTCTCATCACCAACCTTTGTTAGGGGGACCACTAGACTGAGGTATCTTGGTGTCCTGACCTCTTGTGATATACATAGATGTGTTTGAATCCATTTTGAATATACTGATGATATAATACATCCTTTCATCCATGCTTGTTGGTTGTAGAAATAAGGAACCTCCCCCCAAACAATGCCTCAATTGATAAGAATTTGAAAACAGTTGCAACTTTGGTGCCCATGTCCTCTTAACAGCATTAACATTTGCATGACAGTAGTAATTTACTGCCTAGCAGTATTAACTGAAGTCGAATAGTATTAACTTTATCTTCAATAATTATGCAACAACATGCCTCTATTCATCACAAGCACACTAGAAAAGACTAGATAGACATGTGGGAATTCATGAGGATCCATATTTATGCATAACCCATGAATAAAAGTTAAACTCTGTGAACCAAGACCATTATCTTTCTTCAAAAAGGTGAAGCATTCAACATCTTGTATTCAACATGCTTTACCTGCAAATGTTAGTTCACAGCCAAATATACAAATTCCAAAACATTTTCTTCTTAACAACATTAACTATGACTAACTGGTTTAACAAACAGTCTTAAGAGTACCTTTACCAGTGATTTTACCACCATATGCACCTCCTCCAAATGCAACATAACCTCCATCAAACTGCTTGAAATCAGAGAGATAAGCTATGTTACCAGTCATGTGCCTTGAGCATCCACTGTCAACAAATCCTTTATCATCATGTTGTGGCTTGCCCTGCACAAAAGAATAAAGAAATTAGATTTCTTTTGGGACCCAAGCCATTACTGACTTGGATCTGCCCCGTGCATCAATGTAGTTATATCTATTCAAAGTGATTGATGCACTATTGGGTTTGATAGGTCTTCAAACCCAACATGCTGAGGGCTTAATAGCATTGAACCCTTTGCCAAACCTGGGCAGCATTTAACTGATGTTCTGTTTTGCCTAGCTGTATTAATTACTTTGGGCCTAACAGTAACGTATTAACAGGGTAGTTTTATATAGACCTAGCATATTAACTATTCTAGGCCTAATAGTATTAACCTTATGATTAAAATGCCTGTTAGTTAATGCTGGTTTTTATAAAAGGGCCTTTAGACAGTAGATTGTGTTGTTTTGAAAAAAATGAGTTTTTGGTCTAGCACAATGCACTGTTAGTTTTGGGTAAGCAGTATAAACTGTCTTAGTAGTACTAAGAGGTTTTAGGCCAGTTCTCAGTAAAAATGCTCTTAGAGTCACATTTTTGTGGGTTCTATAGTGTGAGGTCTTAGCATAATAGTAAATATCCACCATGTTGTAATTGTTCCCACTTACCACCTTTTTCTTTTGATGGTAAGTACAATTTCTCGGCACATGATTAAAGCTCCCACAATTAAAACAAGCCTTGTTATACATCACAAATTTACTACCTAGTTGATTGGACTTCTTGACCTTTAAGTCTCTGATTCCCTCTAAGACTTTGTGATCTATACAACTCTGCATACCTAACTGATTTTTTAACTGGTTTTTCTATTTTAGCAGCAGTAGGAATAACAGTTTTCTTTTCAGGATTAGTCTTAGACTCATCTTGTTCCTTCTTCTCTGACACCCAAATTCCTTTAATAATTGGAGCATCATTATTCTTTCTTAACTTCTTTAGGTTTTACTTCACTAACATACTTACTAATGTTGACCCACAACCTTCAACAAAGCTACTTTTGAAAAATTTACATCTATTCATTTCCTTGTCATAACAACTTTTGAATTTCATTTAAAAACTCTTTCCTTTAGTTGTTTGTATGTATATTCCACCCATGTCTTAATGATAAGATACACACTCTGAGTTCTCTTTTGTGCCTTGGTAGGAGGTCTGTTTCTCTTTTCTTGTGCTCTGAGTGAAGCAAAATGCTTTCTTCTTTTCTCTCTCAGTTTCCCATTAAATAGTTTTTGCTTTTTTCCTCATCTGTCAATTCTTCTCTTTCCTTTGATTAGAGGTCTCTCAGCAGCAATCTATCAGCCCTTCAAATCATTAGGCTTGTGTATTTTCCCATGACTCAATCAAATGTATGATGGCTATCTTCGTCTTGTTTCCTTTCTGTTTTGCTTTATTTTTTTAATTATTCAGCATCAAACTTAGCTTGAATATCTCTTGCAATTTGTTAATCAAGAGCATATTGACTTTTTCTCTTCAAAGGAATCTTCAAGGTCAATCATAAACCTTTTCCTTTATCTTTAGAACTTGAAGGTATGTGTCTCTTGTGGAACTATGAACTCACTTGGCGCATTACAACCACCCTCTTATCCCGGGGTCTTGTAGTTGTTGTTTTTGTCAGCAACAGTAGGAGTATAACAATTTGGCTTTGCTGCTTAATCTATATAAGTGTCTGAGCCAAAATGATTTCCTCATTAGTTGTAGGAACATCACTATCAACAATACTAGCAGTAGTAACTGCTTCACCAGCAGTACTATCATCAGGCTTCTTACTCTGTTCATCTTTTCCATCAACTTTAGCTTCCACATGCATTACATCATCCTTTAAAAAATCCTGAATCAAACGTTAAGTCATCAGTTGTTCTCTCTTAAGCTTCATCAACCAAAGATAACATCAAACATCAGCATCAATATCTTCAATACTCTCCTCTGTTTGGATGCATCTCAGGAGTACCCAAACCCTCCCTGGTCTTCAGACGGACTCAACTTCCTAGACATTACCAAATTTGTGAGTCTTTTCAAACCTGCTAGGTCTGACATTTTCTCCTTTCTAACCTCTGGATCCTCTTCTTCAAAGCAACAATTTCCTTAGCTTGAGCATCCTTTGCTTTTTATAAATTAAGAACCTGTGTTTGCAATTTAGTACATAAAACCATCAACTCAGCTAGTTGCATGCTATCCTCACCAGTAGGTTGTGGATCATTGGAAGGTGTTGGTATACTTTCCTCATGCTCTGCCTCATCTTGAGGAACCTCTGCCTCTTGTCTCTGAGCCTTCTTAGATGGTTTATCCTTCTTGGGTTGGGAAGATGAAGATGGTTGATCAATAATGTGTATTGGAGTGGAATCAGTTAGATGATCTTAATCCTCAACCATTTCTTCAACAGGTTGAACCATCATGGTATCAAATAAAGGTGTTATTCTCACAGAGAAATCCTTTCCAGCTCTCTTCATATTGGCAAAAACTTTCTTTATATGAAAGGGATTAACAAAAATCTTCTTGTGAGTTGACATATTACCCAGTTGTTGATTAATGAAAACTTGGAGAAAACATGGATAAAACAAGAATTTGACTCCTCCATCTAAGTGTTTCACTATTGCATCAAAGATATACTTAGACAGCATTAACTTAAGCCTAACAACATTAACTTAAGCTTAACAGCATTAAGTTGAAACTGAGCAACATTAAAAAGAAAACACCAGTAATCATTCAACGTTCATTCCAGTAAGCAACTTTCATCATCAAATTTGATTCACACACACTCTCTTTATTTTTTTATGCTCACAATATCTCTTAATTCTTTTTGCTCACATAATCACTCATTTATGTTTTTATGCACACATCTCTCTTTCTATTTTTAAGCTCACAAAATCTCTCATTTCTTTTGGCTTACCAAGACACTCTTTCTGTTTTTATATGACAATTGTGTACTAAATTTCGTCAATTCTAATGAGTTTCATACTGTCCTCCCTACTTCCAAGTGTGTAACCTCTTGAGAGAGGTGGATCAATGGACTGTTTAGATGTAATCTCAAACCTAGTTTGAGCATTTACATCCCCTAATATGGTATCTTGACACCTGGGACCACTACCTGAATCAATTCCCTAAGAAGTTGATTCATTAAGTGTTGCCATGGATTGGGTCTTATTTGATGTTACCACTATCCTGCTCTGTTTCTAAGCTAGAAGCAGTAGTGGCAGCCCTTTCCATTCTTTCACCCAACTCTTTATGTTCATCCTCATCACCAACCTTTGTTAAGGGGGACCACTAGACTGAGGTATCTTGGTATCTCGACCTCTTTTGATATGCCTAGATGTGTTTTGATTCCTTTAGAACATACTTATGATATAACACATCCTTTCATCCATGCTTTTTGGTTGTAGAAATAAGGAACCTCCCCTCAAACAATGCCTCAAGTGATAAGAATTAGAAACAGTTGCAACTTTGGTGCCCATGTCCTCTTAACAGCCTTAACATTTTCCTTGCAGTAGTAATTTTTTGCCTAGCAATATTAACTGAAGTCGAACAGCATTAACAGTATCTTTAATAATTATGCAACAACATGCCTCTATTCATCACAAGCACACTAGAAAAGACTAGATAGACATGTGAGAATTCATGAGGATCCATATTTATGCACAACCCATGAATAAAATTAAACTCTATGAACCAAGACCATTATCTATCTTCAAAAAGATGAAGCATTCAACATCTTGTATTCAACATGCTTTACCTGCAAATGTTAGTTCATAGCCAAATATACAAACTCCAAAAACATTTTCTCCTTAACAGCATTAACTATAACTAACTGGTTTAATTAAACATAGTAGTATCAATTGAGAAAACTAACAGTATTAATCCTTTACAAAAATTTTACAAAAACATAAAGAGATATAGACAGTTAAGGATTCAGCATTCCAATACTTCAGACCAAGTATTGAAATCTGCCTGCATCAAAACCTTTTGTAAGAAGATCTGAAACAATTTAAACTGTCATGAAATTTAACCATTTGGGATTAACTTTTTTAGTGTTGCAATCTCTTATAAAATGATGCCTAATCTCTATATGTTTTTGTTTTTAGAATGTTGAAAGGATTTTCAATAATGCAGATAGTACTGTTATTGTAATATTTAATGACAGTGTTCAAGAAATTATACCCATAATCCTGCAATTGGTTTTGATTCTAGAGTACTTGTCCCCACACGCAACTTGCACAACAACTTGCAGCAGCCACATATTCAGCTTCAGTTGTAGAAGTTGCAACCACAATTTGCTTTTTACACTGCCAAGATATCAACCTGTTTCCTAAAAACTGACAACCTCCAGTTGTAGACTTCCTATCAAGAGTTACTCCAGCATAGTCACTATTAGTATAAGCAACCAGTTCAAATGGAGAATCCATAGAATACCAAAGGCCTAAAGTTGGTTTGCCTTTCAAATATCTAAAAATCCTCTTGACTGCTAAGAGATGTGATGTCTTAGGAGTAACTTGAAATCTAGCACATGCACATACTGCAAACATGATATCTGGTCTAGATGCAGTGAGATACATCAAAGATCCAATCATAGATCTATAGAGATGTACATCAATATCATCAGCATCTACATCCTTGACCAAAGGTTTTTCCAAATCAACAGGAGTTGAAGCAGACTTTACATCAAAGTAGTTGAATTTCTTCAAAATTTCAGCTACATATTTGTCCTGACTTATGAATATTCCATCTTCCTTCTGTTGTACTTGTAATCCTAGAAAGAAAGTTAGTTCACCCATAGAACTCATCTGAAACTTATCTTTCATTAGCTTCTCAAAACCAGTACATAACTCCTTGTTTGTTGAGCCAAAGATAATATCATCTACATAGACCTGAACAAGCAAAATATCCCCTTTTTGCTTCTTGATAAATAATGTCTGATCTATCTTGCCCCTTTTAAACCCATTGCTCAACAAATAGTTAGCCAAAGTTTCATACCATGCTCTTGGTGCTTGATGCAACCCATAAAGTGCTTTGACCACCTTGTAAACTTTGTTTGGATGGTCAGGATCTTTAAATCCTAGGGGTTGAGTCACATAGACTTCTTCCTCAATGGTTCCATATAAGAAAGCACTCTTTACATCCATTTGATATACCAGAAAACCCATAAAAGAAGCATAGGCCAAAAACAATCTTATTGCCTCAATTCTTGCCACAGGTGCAAACACTTCTTCATAATCAATACCTTCTTCTTGTCTATGACCCTGTGCAACTAACCTTGCTTTATTCCTAATCACAATTCCCCTTTCATCTTTCTTGTTTCTGAAGACCCATTTTGTTCCAATGGCCTTCTTTCCATTAGGGAGATCCACCAGTATCCAAACTTGTTGAAGTTTGAATTGCAGAAGTTCTTCCTGCATTGCTTCCACCCAGGATGAATCAGATAGAGCTTTAGCAATGCTTGTTGGTTCAATCTGTGATAGGAAACAAGCATATAAACAAGTATTTAGGGTATCATGTGTTTTCTGCTCATACACATCACTGAGAAACCCTTGTTCAGAAGTAGGTTTTAACATTCTTCTTGTCTGAACAGTTGACTGCACTTCACCAATCACATTGTCAATTAGATGATCTTTATGTATTCTTGTATTGGGAGTGTTTGGAACAATATAGGAATTTGTAATGTTCCCCAAATCAACTTCTGGTTCTTCTTCAGTGTTGTCTTCTTCATTTGACCTAGCAGTACTAGTTGATGGACCAACAACATTAAGTTCAAGAAAACCAGTATTAACATCAGGACTGACAATATTAACTTGTTTCGCAACAACATTAACATCTTTATGTAGGATCCCGTTAACACTTCACTTCATATAATCGATCACGAATCGAACTAGAAAATGAGAAAGAGATGTGAGTTGTTCTAGAGAGAGAAAGAAGAGAGAGAGAGAGAGATGAGAGAAAATAGGAAAAGATATTTTTAGATATTTTAAACAACTTCAACAACTAACATTTCCAAGTGGAAAAGTTCCTTATATACCCCGATATTTAAAAGTAACGCGCGGGATATTTAACTAGGACC
>BQNB010167682.1:0-13969 GCA_026074375.1 Tanacetum coccineum
ATAGGTAGTTTATTATACTTAACGGCAAGTAGACCCGATATCATGTTTAGTGTTTGCCTTTGTGCCCACTTTCAAGAGGATCCCAAAACCTCTCACCTAGAACATTAAAGGCACTACGCATTTAGGATTATGGTATCCTAAGGGATCCAACATAGAAACAATAGTGTATGCGGATTCGGATCATGCGGGAGATTACGTAGATCGCAAGAGCACTAGTAGTGTTTGCACGTTTATGGGATGTTGTCTAACATCTTGGTTTTCGAAGAAGCAAACCGCTCTTGCCATCTATACAACCGAAACGGAATATGTAAGCGCCAGAAAGGCATGTCAACAAGCCATATGGATGAAACAAGCTCTCATAGACTATGGCGTTAGGTTAGACGATATTCTAATAATGTGTGATAACAAAAGGGCTATAGACTTAAGTAAGAATCCCGTTCAACACTCACGAACAAAACACATTGAGATTCGCCATCACTTCCTTCGCGATAATGTTCAAAAAGGAAATATCACTATAGAAAAGGTCACATCAGAAGACAACATAGCCGATATCCTAGCTAAACCACTTAAACGTGAGCCTTTTAACTACTTACGTCTAGGTCTAGGAATGATGTAACAAATTGATTAAGCTTTTGGCATAATAAAGAAATGATAATCATCAAAGAATTATTTGACAAAAATTCTAGGATTTTTTTTTCAAACAGGGGGTGGCCCCCTTAAATCATAAAGGGCGGCCCCCTTAATTTTAAGGGGACCGCCCAGACTTTAAGGGGGCCACCCACTGACAAAAAAAAATTCTCTCTGTGTCTAGGTTTTTATTTTACACAAAAACACAAGATTGGGAAAAGTTTATAAACAAACTTCTACTAATTCTTCTATTTAAATGCATATCTCATTATACATATATACAATAGTCCCAATCTATTATTTTCTAAAAAATTCTTCTCACAACTAGGAGCACATAAAAATCAAGTTTCATATATTGTTGAGATATGCTAAAAACATTTTTCACATATGCATAATGTTCTCTTACTTGTTGTCAAAAGTATATAATCTAATATATATTTTTCGACAATCTTGGTTGAACAAAATTAAATCAAGGAGCATTTGGATTATTTCTTAGGTTTTGCATGTCTTAGTGTCGAAATAATCGCTACTCCACATTTGTCGCATTTAGGCACACACTAGTACTTGCACATAAGTTTAGTTCATTCTTAACTTAGCCCTCTTGACAAGAAAAATTCTTTATGCATCATATCTTGTTACTATTTTATATATGCTCTTCATTTTTTTTGGTTCTCAATTCATATATGAGTATATGCTAAAATTATGTGAAATAGTTTTGTCCTACATCTTGTCATATATATATAGAATGTTGAATGCTTAAATGCTATGTGCTAAAAACCTTAATTGCCATAAAAGGATGGACTTGCTGCAAACTAACCACCAAAACAGAAACCCTCACACAAAATTTTGAGAAAAATCGAATTTTGGGAAATCTGGGAAATCCCAGTAGGCGGCCCCCTTAATTCATAAAGGGCGGCCCCCTTAATTTTAAGGGGACCGGCCTAGGCAAACATGGGGAAAACAATTAAGGGGTCCGGCTTAGGCGAACATGGGGAGGATAACAGTATTTTTTTTTTTTTTTTTTTTTTTCTTTTTTCTTCTTTTTAACACAAACACCCTTCTGACTAGCTACTGTTTCCCTAAATTCACAAACATTTCTTGGATTTAATTCTTTGAATGTTCATTTGTCCTAATTTGAACCTTTCTCACCCCCCCCCCAATATATATATCCTCATTCATCATCATCAAATCATCCCACTAATGGACATCTCCTAACAAACCCACATCCAAACCATCAAGGGTTGCCAAAATGAGTGTGAAACCCATTTGGAGGAAGAAACCAAACCTTTGCAACACATCAAATGTGCTCAATACAACTTCACCAATACCAAAACCACTCACTCCTCATCATGAACCATCTCAAGAAAACAATCACCCCAATCAAGCATTACCAAATCCTTACATTAAGGACACTCCCACATCACCACAAGTGTTCGCATCCTTCCACTTCCCATTTCATCTCAGCTAATCACATATTGCCAAGCTCCACTCTTCAATGTTAATTATGCCGCAAACTAACACTACACCACCTCTATCTCCAAGTAGAGAAAGCCTAGTTGATACCTTTAATCAACTTCAAGAACCTATCAGAACCTCTTAGCCAAGGCATTTATCTCCAACAACAAACAACATTTCCTCATCACCTTATCTGCTCCAATGCCTACCACATCACCCTCTCAAATTAACCAAGTTGAAACTATTGTTGGGTAATTGCCTTATTGCATCTTTCTCCCAAAAAAGAATTCTTGCTGTTTAGAAGTGAGGATATCAATTGGATTGAATTCCTCTTCACTCGGACTCTCAAGTCCACCCCTAGAGTTCTCAAAGAGAATAAGCCACCTCAACGACCGCCTGTTCGCTATCTAAAGACTCTTCAACCAATTCAATCGCTCATAATTTGCCTCCAAATAATGCGTCAAACCTTTTTTGTGTCGCAAGCAAGTCAAAAAATCCTTCTTTGGCTAGTTTAGGATTTGCTTTTACGTTATTAATATGCTTCTATAAGCATATTTGTGTTTGTTTCTTTTTTATGTATGCTTTGTGTGATGTTCACACAATATGTCCTAAATGAATGAAGTGTTTTGCTTTGAGTTTGATTGCACTTGTCATATTTTTCTTTCCTTTTGACTACATGTTAGAAATATTTGTATTATTCTAACTTGTTTTTGTAGCCAAGAAACCATAGCTTGATTCCTTGGTGCCCTCAAACGAGGGGAGCACACATCAAGGGGAGCATTATTCGTCGATTTAACTAGTAATTTCTCTGTAAGATGTCTTTTGAGTCTAGCAAAAAGAGGGAGAGTTGATATGAAAGAACTCACGCTGAAATACTTGTTTAAAGTTAAATGTTTAACATTTAATGAGAGTTTAAATTTTGTTTAATTCATCAAAAAAGGGGGAAGAGTTTGTTGATTATAAATGATAAAGCCTATAAAATCATTGTACCAGATAGTATTTTATTCACCATGTGCGTCGTTGTGTTTGTGATAATCATCAAATATAAGTAAACCGTTCAACGTTAAAAATTAGAACTGTGAATACAGTGTAGAATTGTAGTGTAGTAAACTTCTCGATTGTTCGAACAGAAATAATACTGACTTAAAGTATGAATAAATAAAATGCTTAATGAGTGTGTTTTATGTGCCTAAGGTGAAATTTTATGTCAAACCTCACATTTTATTAAATTGTTATAAACATTTTTGTGAGAAGCATGTTTGTTGTCTGTCAATTGAAAAGCAGTTTTGTATTTTCCAAAGTAAGCATTTTAGAAATTCGAAAGTGTTTGGACCTAAAACGGCTAGAGAGTAGTTCGAAAAAATCCCCTACTAGTCAGAGAAAGAGACAAAATAAGGTAGCCTCCGCAGTTTAGGCGTTCCGGCTATAAATTACACGCGGCCGGCCCCCTTGTGTGTGAATGATTGAAAGGACCATCTCCACCTATTTAAGGGGACTGGCCCTAGGTAACGTGTCCCCCAGTGTTTGTCCTATGATCTGTACTGGACTGTTTGCCCCTAATTTTTTCTCCCTTTTGGACTGCGTTTCTTTCTGTATTAGTAAAGAACTAGGCCGCCGTCAGACTACGCTGTTCTCAGTCTAAGTATTATTTGATCATTTGAATCAGTTGAACAGCTGTTGTTTTCAAGTGAGGCGCCAAGTCTTTGAATTTCTCAAGGGGCATAAGAGAATGTAATACTTCCATCCGCAAAGAGAAAAGTATTGTACACTTTTGTGTTGTTGCGATCTTTGAGTTTGCAGTATATATATATAAACTTGTAAATCTTGTGATATATCTTTGTATTATGTGTAATAGCCTGTATGGATTCTGCAGGCGATCTTTGTAAGTATAGATAGATCGTGTTGATCTTACCATAGTAGTGTTAGTTGTTGGGCATAAGTTAGGTGGTGGTGTAGAGTGAAGTCGTGAAGGGTGTGAAGAAGTTCTCGTAAGTTGTGTTGAAGTGTGGATGTTCGTGTTTGTGATAGATGGTCTAGCTAAGATTAGAGAACTCGAATTAGCTGTTTCTTGTGTGCGTAATAGTTCGGTTGTAAGCAAACGTTGTGTGTATGCAAGTAGTAAAGAAGACTGTCGTCGGTTAGTGTGCTGTGGGATGTGGTGTTATGGGTGTGTTGTAAGTGCTGTTCGTTACCCGATGTGCCACTATAGTGTCCTCGCGTGTGTGGGTTGAATTGATTCTTGTACTCTTATCTTATGTCTTAATTTATCTCCTTCGCTATACAGATCATTATCAATTCGTTTAGATAAATATATTTATGTCTTTAGATAAATATATTGTTCATATTGTGCAAGTGTTGAGTTCACATAAATTCAAATCTAAAATTTTTACAAACACTTCAAAACCTTTAATTAAAAAGCGGTAAACTATTTAACCCCTTCTAGTTTTTCACAGTTATTAAAAGTATTTATGGTGATAGTGAATGTCTTGGTGGTGTTAGGGGGCGGGAGGGGACTTAAAGAGCGGAGGGGTGTGGCGTGAGATTATTAAGATAAATGAGGAATTAGGGGAGTTAGGCATAGAGTTCCCTACTTCTTTTGTTCCTGATGTGAGGAATGGCATAAATATAGGGTTAATGGCATAAATATAGGGTTCTAGATTGATACTTGGATTGGCGACTCAAAATTATTTGATATTTTCCCTAGATTGTATCATTTAGATAGGAGAAAGGATGGAAAGGTGGTGGAAAAAGGAAAATGGGTGGATAACGTGTGGCAGGGGAATGGTATTGGGTTAGAAATCTAAGAGGGATGGTTTGCAAGGAGTTCGATGATTAACTCATTCTATTACAAAATGTTGTGATTTCTAATTATTGTAGGGACACATAGAAATGGACGCTTTAATAGGATGGCAAGTTTACGGTCAAAGCGCTTACAAAGATGGTGGAAGAGAGAATGCTCATGTTCGAAAGTCATGGTCAAGAAACTATATGGAATAAATGGATTCCTAAAAAAGTCAACAACTTCGTTTGGAGAGCTTTGAAAGGTAGGATTCCGGTTCGTGTGGAGCTCGACAAAAGAGACATTGATTTGGATTCTATTCTTTGTCTATGTTGTGATAGTGCGGTGGAAACCTGTGAGCATAGTTTAGTTTTGTGCAACTTTGCTATGAGTGTTTGGGAAATGGTTTATGATGGTGGAAGGTTGGGGATGTTAACGCTTTCTCTATTAGTGAATTATTTGCATTCAATGGGAATGTTGATATTCCTAATCATGTAGCTTGTCTATGGCAAGCGGTTAGATGGACGTCGGTTACTTTATCTGGAAAAAGGGAAATATGCATGTCTTCAAAGGTAAAGTCTCAAGTATAAATAAAATTGTTCAAGATATTCAATTAAAGAGTTACAAGTGGATTACGAGAAGATCAAAAAAGAAAATTGAGATGGATTGGCAACAATGGTTTTTGGATCCCGTACAATGCCGCGTAGTTTTCAAGGCATCTGAGTAAGGCTGTTAATCTGGGTGGTCTGCTTTTGTGTGTTGCTGCTGCAAGTATGCTGTTGTATTTCTTTTATGTGTGTATGTTACAGTTAGGTTTGGTATGTGTTTGTTTTGTGAGAAGTTAGTGAGTGGTCATGAGCTCTAGTGTGTCCTTGTTTAGTTTGGCTTGAGTTCGTTTGGTTTGTATGGATCTGTCTTGTTTTGGCCCTTTGTAGTCTTTGCTTGTTGTCTTTCTCCAATAGCCTTGTTGGAGTTGTATGTATTTTTGGTTTTTTCTATAAAGTTTTTTTTTTAATTATTATAAAAAATGATAAGTTAAATACATTCACAAACAATTAACCTTAAAGCATAAAAATAAAAAAGTTAAGTGTTATTGCGTTGAAACGTGATAAAACTCAAAGAATGTAATTTCGTGGTATGTTGGTCATTTGATAAGAGGTGCGTGTCTTTTCCCATTTCAACGTGGAACGTGATATGCAATGTCCATTCACTTCTCAAAAGAACGCAAACCATCAAGTGATTAGCTGTTTTGAATTTGTCTGTTTGAAATATCACTTCTAAGATCATGACTCATGAGGCTTGGAAAAATAAATCGATTATCGATTTTAAGTAACACGCCCACATTGACGTGACTTCCCCCATATTCTTATATGATTAGGTTGTCCTATTGAACCCAGATCTTGGGATCTCTAGTCAACTGGGTTAGGTTTTCCTTCATAGAAACTCATTCCTTCAAGGGCTTTAGTCTTATTTCTTTAGACGACTTACTAAACTATCTCTGCCTTAGCCCTTTTGTAAGCGGAATCATAAATGTTTATTCCATTAAAAAACTTACGTAGTCAATCGTAATAACTCTCGTTGAGAGTAGTTGTCGCACCAATCACTGTCTATAATGGATATGTCTTGACTTATTGTTTTACATTGTGATACGAGCTCTGTCAAATTCAATTGACTATCACACTTTATAAACATGGTCGTTACCGGTTTATGCCATCTTGGTATGTCCTTTACGAATTACGTTAAATATCCACATATTTGTAGATTAAAGGAACAATTGAGCTCAATCACAAGCTTAGAGACTTGTGAGAGCTTGTGATGAGCTTATCAAACAATACACAAACACTTGAGCTTTTTAAGAGCTTATGACAAAATTTATTAAAGGAAAACTTGATTTCATTAACTAGAAAATTACAAGATTTTAAAGCTGAATTACATTGACTGAAATTAAAAAGCTAAAGTTTAAATCCTAACATTACATAAGCTAAAATTATTTTAAAAGCTAAGCTAAAAACTAGAAAAGAAAGATGATCTCGTATGTGAGGAGTGAGGCTTTTTATAGCCAGTTGATGAAGCTTCCAGATGCAAATTCAGTTACACGCTCTCTCTTTTCTTGGCATTGGATCAAATCCAATCATTGGATGCTCTATTTTCACCGTTGGATCACAAGTGTGAGCACACGGATTGCCAACGTGGCAATCCGTGATGTGACACTTGTGTGCTTGTTTTGTGAGTGAAATAGTACAAATCCAATCATTTCCTTGTGTTTCTTTTATGTCCACCGTGGCATTCCTCTTGGGTATTGGCCAATGAGATACTTGTGTGATGTTTTAACCCTGACAAGATGAACTTTATCCCTTGAATTGTTGATCCACATGGCCAATTACCATTTGCCCCTTGTTTTTACCCAGTGGTTAATTGGGGAAGGAGATGAACAGTAACAAACAACTTTTCCCGCTTTTTTTTACTATAAGGGTGCGTTTGTGTTTGTTTGACCCAGGGTTGACTTAGGTTTTATAAAAGGAATGGGCCGGGTAATATTTGTTTTGGGATTTGGTTATATAAGGGATAGATAACGGTTGTTATCTCTTGTAATGTAGAGAGATAACTACTGTTAGGGTTTAGGGTTTAATTTGTAAATTGGTAAATGATAAAAGGCTGGTTTGGTAATTTTAGGATTTTTGTCTTGTTGTGACTTTGACCAAGGGTTGACTGAGGGTTGACCACTGCTGACTTTTTGACCTTTTTGTAGAAAACTTCCGGCTCTTTGTGTGTTCTTCCGTTCCCGTGTTCGTGTTTGTCCGGTTTTGACCGTTTTCTTATATTTTTTGCAAAATCCGTACCTACACAATCACAAAGACAAAACAAGCAATATTCAAGCATTTTAAGCACAATTTTGTCTTTTTAGGGTTTATTTTGATATAAAATGGATATGTGTTTTCACACATATCAGCGTCGCAACTTACAAGGGACGCCGTCGTGATTGTTTTTCTATATATATAAACTCAGTTTTAGGGTTTTAGAGTCTGGAACTTGTGGGATTTGAGAGTCATACTTAGGGTACGAATATTATCAAGTTTTAGGTCGATTTTAGGGTTCTTAAACTGTCACACCCCGCCAAGGTGGAAACGCGAGGCGTAACATGATAGGCATCATCACAACACATTGATGTCAACAATAGAGAATAACTAGAATGCATTAAATTAAAACCAAAGTGTTATGATGACACCTAACACAAGAGGGGTCTTGTATTGAGGTTAATCGCAACACAACAATACATAGACATAAATAAATCCCAACATAACATCATCATTATTCAAAATATCCAAAATACGAAAGTATGAAATGAAAACTCTAGCAGAAAAGACTCCACATGCAAGATCCTAAAGTCTCGCTAGCCAAGCATCTTAACTTCCTTATCTTCACTATGCTCACCTGAAAATGATACTTTAAAACGTCAACATAATGTTGGTGAGATTAATATGTTTAACACGAATACTTACTCTTGTTGCGAATCATAAACATTAGGACATACAAGAATATTATACACAAATGCAAGCAATTAAAATCATCACACAATCGATTACACATTCGGGCTTAGATTAGCACTGGCACTACAAGCAACCAAGCTCACCCAGAATGTACCACATAGAATGGGTTAGGCGTACCCCTTCAATCCATCCTAGGTAGGCATACCCCTTCGATCCATCATGGGTAGGCGTACCCGTCCGATCCATCATGGGTAGGCGTACCTCTCCGATCCAACAATGCATACACATAAGCCATAAAATATCCAGTATTGTCCAAACCAAGTAAAACAATTATTTGCAGTGATTAAAACATTTCAAAACACAATTTAGTATCATTTTCACCCTAATAAAACTTAGAAAAAGAGGTTATGAGTACTCACCTCAAACTTCACAATTGAGCACAAAAGTCTGGCAAAAATCTACATAACAAATTTTAACGGGTTACTCACGATTAATGCCTTACGAACCTAAATCATGCAACCTTCAAATTGATGGATACTAATGTCTATCTTCCACTTATAGACACCCCCACTATGTAACCCTTACTTTATTTGATCCTGAAACACTTTCTATTCTTATATTCAAATTATCAGATTATGGTAGAATTTTGTAGTTATTTCACAATCACTGATAAAATACTAAACGACCCAATTGGACTTTCATATTACATCCACAACATCTTCAATGAGTTGTGTAACTACTGTAATTTTAAAAAAATAATTAACTATTTTTAAAATTTTCAACATCCTCGAGTGTCTAGAAAGTGACCTGATTCGACTATTAAAAAGTTTGACTTGACCAGACCCATTTAAACACTTGAGAAAAATCTACAAAAATTTCAAAAATTCATAGACATCATAAAATTACTACTGTAGTAATCCTATCAATTAAAAAGATTTTTTGATATGGTTTTTGACCTCACAAACACAACTCAGAATCTGCCCCCAAAAACTCAGATTTGACAACGAATCTTGCAAAATTATTTTGACTGACTTTCACTCACTTTTAATTCATTAAACTACCTGGGTTGGAAAGTAGACTCTATGTAGATAATATTAAGCTCAATAAAATCAATAAAAGCTATTCGTATGACCGAGTTATGACTCTCGCAAGATGACCTAAAATTCTGCCCAGATTTCTATTCTGAATTTTCAATAATTAAACCTAATCAAACACACCCAAACCATAATTGTTATACCCTAATCAATATTAAATGATCATATCATCATAATTACAAAAATTTTATGAAACCTAATCCATCAATTCATTAGTTACATAATTAAAAGAGTTTAATTGAAAAAAGTATACGAATAATAAACCTTTAACCGCGAATTCCTACGACTTTTCTCTTAATTTTTCTTCAAAAAAAATCTTGTGTTCTTCTTGATCTTGGGGAAGGGTCGACACACACAATAGGAGGAGGAAAAAACTTATTTAGGGTTATGTGTTTTTGGTATAATAAAAATACAGATTTAGTTTTGTTTCCTTAAAAAATGGGCTTTTCTTTCCTCCTTTTCTTCCTTTCTTGAGCCGATCCATACATGTCCCAAAATAATTTTTATATATTTTTTTATTATTAAAATTTCGTGATATGTATGTATGTATATTTTATTTATATTTTTTTTATAAAAACTATATATATTACGCATTTCCTTTAAACTTTTAAATAAATATACATAAAATTAAATAGAAAGTGTTTATACTACTTATAAAAAATTTTCCCAACTATTATTATCTTCCACTACATTAATAAATTATCAAATCTCAATTTATCTCGAGCCAAAATTAACGGTACATGACTCGTTAATTTCACCAACGCTAAAATAACGAAACGCACTAAAATTCCAAACTTACCATAAATTCGAAATGAAATGATTAAATCATTCATTCCTACCATCACAATCACATATAATAACACATATACCATATCACATATATCGCCAAATCGATTTACGCACATAAATCAAAACACCTAGTCAAGTTAACTCCAACGGTTAAACTGACCTCGATAAATCACGGTTGTCACATAAACCCTCTTGTATTAACCTTAACTCCATGTTTTAATCAAGTGAAGATCTTTTATCCCTTTAACATGCTAGGCTAAATTAATTAGTGTTTTCTTATGATTGCATGAAATTTGGTTTGTAAATCCTTATTTTATTGCTTCTTGTTGATGTGTGCGCGCATTAGGCTCTAGAAAACTAGCTTCTTAATTGCTTGCGAAGACGTCTAGTGAAACATGATTGTGTAGAAAGGTTACCATCGCAACAGTCTTCATACTACCTTGCCCTAATACGGTTGATCACCTTTTAAGTGTTTTAATGCATGTAATATACTCTTAGAGGCCTTGTAATAGTCTTCATACTACCTTACTTGTGTGTTGCCTTAACAGAATATTACATAGACGGGGGGTTAATGTAATTCGTTCATGAATTAGGAAATAATTACACATTACATCACAAGTGTGACAAAACAGTAGGATTAGGAAGAGAAAACTAAGAAGTAATGCATGATTAAGTAAACACGTTTGTTTACCTATACGAGTTTCCACACAATTAGCTTAGATTTAATTTAGTTTATTAGTTTAATTAGCTTAAAACAAAACCGCCCTTTCAAACCAGAGATTTTACTTGCTTTCATAAAATATAAAAATACAAAAATAATCTTTTTTCAACCCCTAGACCTTAGTTACATTTAATTCGAGCCTTCACAAGCTATTCCCCTAAAGAACAATAACAACCCCCGAGTCTTGCCTATACTACTTAGGTACACTGCCTAGGGAGTTGTAAAACTTTCGTGTTCACAACCCCCACATCAGCATGGGTGGAGGTAAAACAAAGTCATAGGTGGGTTTTTTAGAAGACGTCAGAGTCCCAAAAGGGAAAACGTCCTCATCAAAGCGCACATGTCTCGAAATAATTATCTTATTAGAAGACAAGTCAAGACACATATAACCTCGATAGTTAGAGGGGTAGCCGAGGAAAATGCAAGGTGTGGAACGGGGTTGAAGTTTATGTGCTACATCAACGTGAGGATAGCAAAGACATCCAAAAACACGCAAATGTTCATATGTAGGTATTTGGTTATAAAGTTTAGTGAACGGAATTTCGTTATTGATGGTGGTTGAAGGTAAGATATTTAAGAGGTGAGCGGCCATATTGAGAGCTTCCACCCACTAAGAGGGAGGTATGTGAGCTTGAAAAAGCAATGTACAAATAAGGTTATTAATGGTACGAAGCATACATTCGGATTTTCTAGTTTGTTGTGAGGTACGAGGGCAAGAAAATTAAAATTGTATTCCATTTTGGCGAAAAAGGTCATGGAAACGGGTGTTGTCATATTCACCCTATGGCTACATTACCAAGTGTAGGATATTGGAAATCATAACACAATGGAAGATTATGGGTATAGCCGATTTCTTAGAGAGAGAAAGTGGGAGAGAAACTTTCTCGTAGGAGAAAATGGAAATTGTATATTGAAATGACTAACCACCTCTTCCAAAAATATGAAAGAGGCTTATATAGTTGTTAAAAAACCGGCTATTAGGCCATCAGATTGAGATTACACGTTGGGTTTATTACCCAGCCCATTACCAAATGTCATACGATTAACGATTAACTACGAGCTAGAATAAACGGTAAAGTACACGGGGTGACCGAGTCCTTTTCATGTATCTAACAATCTCCCCCTAAGGAAGGTTACCCTAGAAAATACTAATTTAAGCTCAGTAATCTTCTGATTGATCTTGTGCATCAGCTTGTAGTCTTTTGATTCTTCATTTTGATATCTTGTACTTTGATGTAGTGATCTTTGATCTTTAATCTTGAGCTTGTTCCTTAACTCGACTTGTGTATGATCTTGAGCTTCTTTGAGATCATCAGCCAAAAGTAATCTCTAATCATCATCTTGTGGTCTTTCACCATCTTGTGCTTGTGAAATCTGGACCGACATGCTCATACCTTTCTTGATCTTGAAAGCTTGATTATTCTTTGTTCTTGAAGTTCTTTTAACTTTAATACCTGGTCACTTCAAGAAGATTTTGATATCATAGTTGCAAAAGCTTTGAAACATATACTTAAGCTTTCATGATGTCTTTGGATGTGTCGGTCGAGTATGAGCATGCGGTTATGAACTTGACTCTGCTGGAACAAGGTATCTCCATCTTTTCTTGAACCTGTAATAAAAAAAGTTAACAATTAAGCTTGTGGACGAATATGGATTTGTCATTCACCCAGGTTTAGTTGGATTAACCTCTGGTTCTGTGAGGACCGACCTGTGATCAGGTAGATTTAAATTAAAAAGAATCTCCTTGATAGGATTTCCAGCATAAGTATTGGGTCTCCTAATGTGTGAACATCAAAATCACCTTACTTGCATGTTCTCTTTATCAGAACGTCTCAAAGCAGACAGCACGATAAGAGTGAATCGGTTAGTTACTATCTTACCGATTGAAGAGAAAATTGATTTGAAAATCAATCGATGTGTCACTTGTAAAGGTGTTTTTGTAACACATCGAGAGTTTTAAGCGTTTATCAAAATTCATCAATCGTCAATTCATAATCTGGATCGAATCGATATCCAGTGTCATAAGTTTGACCCATTAAGGATCTCACAAGTCACCTACCATGAGCTTGTTTGATGTTGGCTCAAGCAGGATTTCCATCTTCATTGTGAATACTTAATTATCACTTAGATGTTCTGGCAATACCACAAGGATAATGCGTAGGACTCTTATGATAATCCTTATTTTCAAATTGTGTGAATGACAAGTAAAGATGGAATAGTATCCTAATGAGATTAATTGATGATCTCTTGGCACTAGACTCAATTATGCGTTTTTATTAAAGTGATCGGAGGCTGGAGCGGACTGCCACCTTTTCAATATCAACTAACTTGGAGTGAGAAAGTTAATAGATAACGTGTTTAGTCTTCGTGAGAAATGAAACAAAAATCTTTTGAGAGATTCTGAGTAGCTATAGAGGGTTGTGCATTGCATCACTGGGTCCATGACGGCTTTCTTTAATGTCAGCAATCATCATTGTGATTCTGACAGCAGATATATTGACCTGGTTTCTGCCTAAGTGTATGGAGGGCTTCTTTCTTTTCACCCTTTATCCTTACAATTATTTTTTATTCTTTAACCCCTTCAGTGCTTACCGAGACTTCATAACTAGTACCTTGTTAGGTTTGTTCCAGTACTAGCTCCATCTCAGTCGGCACTATTCCCTTATTCTCACTTTTACTCCTTTTTTATGTCATACCTAAGGACTTCTACACTAACTAGTGGATTGTCCCTGGGTAGATCCGTCTTCAGTTCTGGCTGGATCATGGGAACTAATACCTAACCTTACCAACCTTATAACTCCGATAAAAGTAAATACTTGGTCGGTCTTTTTGGTACTGTTCACCTTGCCATATAATCAATTGAAAAACTCAATCAGGTACTTATGATATAAATATCAAAGCTTTTTGCACCTCGATTGTTTTTGCTTTTCAGAAATGCTCCCCCTCAACATGTGCATCGATAATCAAAAATATTTAGCACAAGGAGGATGGAGTATACACACGAGTCCACAAAATC
>BQNB010167683.1:0-13969 GCA_026074375.1 Tanacetum coccineum
TTCAGAATTTCAATTCCATGAAGATTGTGGTGAAGGACAACACAAAACCAAGATATTTATACACGGGTGGAAAGTATTACTCTTTCGTAATTGCGATGAAAGGGGGGGATCGAGATATTCCAAGACTTTTTGTTGGCCTAACTATTATTGATTTATCAAACAATTATTTCGAAAGTGGAATACCAGAAATAATCGGAAATTTGAGAGCTTTAAAAGTGCTCAACCTTTCCCACAATAGTCTCAATGGTCGAATCCCAGACTCTCTTGGTAAACTATCAGAGATTGAATCATTAGACCTTTCTTCGAACCAACTCACAGGAAATATCCCACAAAGCCTTGCAGGAATCAACGGTCTTGAGGTCTTAGATCTATCACAAAACCATCTCGTGGGCCGTATTCCGGAAGGAACACACTTCACCACATTTGATGAGAGCTCATTTGCAGGGAATTTGGGACTGTGTGGGTTTCAATTGCCCAAGAAGTGTAGTGATCGTACACACAAGCCGCAACTTGAAGAACATGAAAATCACGAGGATAAAAGTGGATTTACGTGGGAAGTGGTGACGTTGGGATATGGATGTGGGACCCTACTTGGATTGGTGATGGGATATCTCATGTTGTCAACGAGAAAAGTAAAGTGGTTCAACTTGATTGCTGATGCAGGGGAGCGTCTGATTTTAGAGCGAAACAAGAGAAGATATGTATTTATCGGGAAATGACCGCTAGATTATTGAAGGTACGATTTTCTAAATGTTTTCTTATTTCACCAAATTGTGAAAAATGCCTTACTCTATGAATTTTCTTGGTCTTAACAATTTTTTGATGCAGGTAGAGGAGTTCGGGGAGGCCTCGGACCTTTTCAGTTATTCAGACGTATATCAGCTTCTTCTGAATTATGATGTTTGTGCTTTATTTCTTTGAATTGCTGTTGTATGTAGTATAAAGCTTATTGTATAAATCCAATGGTGGCAATGGGATCCGAGTTCTAGTGTTTGTTACTGAATTGAAACATATTCTTCTCGTTAGTATGAATCGTAAGTTGCAAGCTTAATAAAAAGTTGCAGTAGAAATGAATGTGTGTAAATGAAAGCATTATTAATAATAACATGTGTGTTTGTATATCTAATTTGACCATCTGATTTGTTCTTCTGTTGCACATACCAGTTGCTCAAGAATGATCATAAGTTGATTCAAATTATGTTTAACTGACACGAGCCAAACTAAAAGATTAGAAAACTGAAACGAGTTCATTAAGAGAGACTGCACCTTCACCGTATGTACCTTTAGCAATTAGCACACTTGCAAGCGATGAAGATGATAGCGATACTGAAGAAGAGGAAGCTATTGGTAAGCAGGAAGTTGCACCACCTGTTAGTAACCAAGTCAAGGCAACAACTTGACCTAAAGATTTGGTAGTTATGATGATATTAAGCTGATGTGCAGTGGCAATCTAGTAGTGTTGTTTACATCAGTTATAGTCAGTAGTAGTTAATCTTGAAATACGATGCCCGTGGCCAAAAATATATAAAAAGTTTCATCTTTTCAGCATATGATGTGATGTTATTGGCTAGCTTGTGTGTTTTGTCGATCTCATGACATCTTATGCTAAGTCATGTAAGCCGTTGTATCCATTATCAGCTCATATGCTAGTTCAATATTGTCCTAAAAATATTACCCATTTTGGTCGATAATGTTGACAAAAACACTACTCCATAGTACACAACCAAGTGTATAATATTAACAGCAAAGTTAAACACGACGATGAGCAAAAACTCTAATAGATGCTATTCATTTGGAAATGGCGGAATATAAAACATCCACATCAAATTGTAATCCTACATGGGCAATGTGCAAAACTGTTACACAATTTACGAGCTTAAACATCTCAGTAGTAGCTTCATAGAAGTTACGGATCTCTACTGTCGGGAAGTGTCATAGATAGCAGTTCAGAGGGAGGACCCAAAAGTGTTTCCATCTCCTATGTTATTTCTAAGTTACAACTGAACATTGCCAGGATTAAAAAGTAAACTTATTTACTGTACTTGCTGCACTGAACTAAAAGCAGTAACATTACTGTTAATGACATTTGACGAAAAGCCGGAATACATGGTCAGTTGGTTTCCTCAACTTATCCTCTAATTTCTTCAATCATATTTCACCTTTGGTGCACAGATGGACCATTCTTCCACTGAAACGGTTCATGCTCTTATCTAACACCAAAGTTTTTAAGCAGTGTAAGAAAATGTAATAAACCATCTTTTGTTAATGCGTGTCTAAATAGGGTATCATATAAGCTTAATTACGCACTAACTACAAAGTGATCTATATTACGGCAACATGATGATGATCAGAAATAACTCCTTGAAAGTTAAGTTAATCTGATGGTCACTAATCACCTGGATTAGCATTGATACTCTAGAAAGAGTGACATCATTGAGTGACCCTTTCTAAATATAAGTCTAAAGGGGGAACTCGTTATCTGGAAAAAACAGATACCAAAACATCCCATAAAGATCCTACTGTGAGCGTGGTACTCTGGGTACCTGCGATGTTTGCTCTAAATATAAACGGTCATGTATTAAAAACATCCTGACTCTAAAGGTGGGTATTTTTTTTTTTAAACCAATTCGTAATTAGGTAAACAACATGATTTTAGGATCTACGTGCTTCTGAGGGACAAACCAAGTAAAAAAATATGAGATTAGCTATACAGGATTAAAACTGGATGGAGACACAAAACTAAAAAGCACCAAAGTGTATTCAGAATCATAAAACATCCTAACAAACGTTGGTATATCAGAAGGTATATTTTCATTATAGGTTATATATATTCTTAAATAAACATTTTAAATTGAGTCGTATAAAACTTAAAGAAAACGATAGAAGAGCGTAAACTAAAAAAGTGTTATTGGGGCCCAACCCGACCTATTTAGGCTCACTGTTGATGAAAATGACCCACATCTTAATCAACCCCGTTAACAGGCATATACCTCCGACGGCCATATATTTCCATACTTGTAAATAAATCACTACTTGTTGTTATTTACTGGATAAACCAATATTTTCTTGCCTGAGCCTTTTTTATTTCATTAAGTTAAACAGTTTATATGTTTATAAGGTGTGAATGCCTTTTCAGAAAAAACACATGATAAACAAGGCAACAATTTTAAGAAATACTTTACTCCTCGATGTTCAGCTTTCACGATATGACCCCACTAAATACTTTTACAAAAACGATTTGATTTTGTACTTAAAAAGTGGTGATAATATCCATTATATTACCTCAATAAACGCCTCTAAGTTATTGTATATGACCCTAAATTACTCTCACAAAAACAATGATCTGTATCGTTTCATGTATAACTTTGTGTATTTTTAGTTATTAACCTTTTTCTGAACCTGATTATTTTCACAGGAAAAACCACTTGAACACCAGCTTAAAAAAATTCCTGGCACAAGTCTCTACCAGAAAACAACTCAAAACATGGTCGTCTAGTTTATTTTTCTTTTAGCTATATGACTTAAACACTCAAAACGTTCATTTGCAGATGGGAAGTGTAAGACATAATACATTCCCATTTTAAATCATTTACTGAAAATACTTCTACGAATTGAATCCCGGGACAAATCTAAAAAGTGCCCGGATGTGTCTCTATCTTAGTCAATGACTGCAATTTAAGTCTTTGTGTTAAGCTAGTAATGAGCCATTCCTTCCTCGTCTGGCCCACCTAAATACTGATTTTAAAGCAATTTTTAAAGTCCAATTTTAAAGTTTTTCAGTTAACAAGAAGATTATAGTTTAACCGTAACTCAAGAGTGAATGGAATAAAGAATAACCTGGATAACATGTATTGCCTCCCCATCCACCATCTCATGCAGATAGGCCTCGTTTTACCATGTGGGCATATTATGATCTATCTTTATAACCAAATCATATCATAATTTTCAATTTTTTTTTCTTTAGGTTTGTGTAAAGAAAATGTTTTAGAGGAATCTTTCGGACAAAAAAACCAAACCCTTTTTTGATTAAAAAGCAGGCCACCGGAAGCCATCATTGTCATCCTCTTCCCCACAAATAAACTGATGATAATGCCACATTCATACATTCCTAATCAGGACAGATACAAACCATACCGATAATTAGTTGGGCTTACGACAGCCCAATATAGATGATAAATAAATTTAGGATTGAGGTGAATAAAGGAACCTCACTGGTCACGATTATAAAGTGTAAATACTTCATGTGCTTAATTCTTAGGCTTCCTTATTTCCTCTGATGGATACTTTCCTGTGTCCAAATGAGGGATGGAATTTATTGTCCAAGGTGGATCTGCAACCAAAAAGATATGTATAGGTCTAAAAGCAATTATGACAATGCTAAGAGCTAACACAATTTTCAGAAGCGGTGGTATGCTGCGGATTGATGAAAAAATGAACATTCACTGAAGACAATGATAAAGAAAGATAATCTACTGTAGGTGTCAGGCATCTCTGTTGTATTCACAAAAATTGAATTATTCCCAACTATCTCGTACTATTAGGGACCCCTGTGTTTGCAGGAGTTACAAGAACTTGAGTGAAGGTGAAACAGTAATTTTTTTTACCGGAACATTACACTCGCAGATATGGACAATTACTTTCAAGCTGGAATTTTTGATGGACGACCATAAACTCATATAAAAGTGAGTGACAATGTAGGCCAAACCACTCATGATAATGTCTACTTCCACCAACGTGTTATATTTCTTAAACACCTTACTCTTTAATTCTTTTCGCATAATTATGCACATCTATACCCTTTTCTACGGGTTTGAATTTTTATCCATTATTCTTGATATACACGAACTAAAATAAAGGCACACAGCAGCACCTCCATCTGTTAGACGATGCATTGTTATTGGCGGCAGCATATAAATATATCGTTCATTATGTTTCCATGAAAAGATAGCTATACAAGCCAAGGTGACGGAGTATACTTTACACAGTAAGCCCTTATACATTACTAACAGCTCAATAGGCATATGCGTCCCCATATGGACATTAACGCCATCAGCAAAAAACTTTATCAATGCTCAACTACAGAACTGGCAGGGTCCAAAGGAGGAAGCTATGTCTTGCTTGCATTAGTTGCGAACTTAAGAAATATTACTAACTTCAAGCTGGGTTTTGAGTATAAAGCACGTGCCTGGCCATTTTGTAATGTTATCTCTCAGATCGCAATACGATTATCACAATTCGTATAAATTAATATCTCTGCTATTTAACCGTTCATTTGTGGGTCCCAGAAATCGTCTATAACCACTAAACCTTACTTTTTCTACTTCACACAAACAAAAATCTTATTATGGAATACAAAAATAATCTCTTCAACCTAACTAAAAAAATACTATGTTATTTAAACAATCCAAAAAACGCAACCGAAATATAGTTATACAAAAAAAAATCAATGAGTTTTTATGTAAAGATTAAACACATAAACTAATTTCACATCATTTGATCAGCAAACATGAAAAAAAAAAACCATCGCAAAAAAATATATCATTACCTTCATCTTCATTTCCACCGGACTTTCTCAAAACTCATCAAATCCACAAATCCTCACTCAATCATCTAACATCACAAACACTCACAAAATATTAAGCCCATGCAATTTCCGTTTTTCATTTAAAAATAAATGGGACATTTTCACCAACACCCAAACTGTTGTAATTCTACACAAAATGCATCAACAATAAACATTCTTCATAAAAAAAAGTAGAATTAACCAAACTAGTCGTATAGTATATAACAAAAAAACCTATAAAAGCTCCATCAATCTTATTAACTATTCAATTACTACTATTTTTTTTTTATTAAGGCAAACCATTGTTCCGATCTTTAAATCAACGGGGTTTCGACAAAAACTCATCCCACCAACACACACCAACACAACCACGTGACAGAGAATAAAAAAAACCACATAAAGCCCTCCTTTTTTCAGGAGTTTGGCGTGACCACTTCTAGGGGTTGTTTGCAACCCTAGCCAGATCATAAAGCTCTAAAAATGGGTGAGGTCTTGAAGTTCTAGGTGCAAATACAACCCTGAAAGTGGTTTAGTTTGGGTTTACGCCAATCTCCTAAAAAGAGAAGGCTTTACCCGGTTTGAGTCTTTGTAGCGGTGGGTTCAAACTCCGTGGACTAGTCGGACAAAAGATCAGAAACCATGGTTAAAAAAAAGGTCATTTTGCCACTAGGCGAGCGAATAATTACTAGTCTTCATTTGGCCGACTAAATCAGGGGCGGAGCTAGAAAGTATTGCTCGAGGGGAGCTCAACCGTTTGATAATTTCTGGAAACCAAATACTGAAAATCTGGTTTCTTAAGGGGCCCAAATTAAAAAAAAAATGCAGAATTTTAATATTTTCTTTTCCTTGCCATCTGCTTACTAATCCACGAGGTTTGAAACCCACACAAATGGGTGAAATGCCCGCAGTTTATAAGTGATGACAAGGTAAATAGGGATAGTATCAAGCAAACAATAAAAATAGGGTACTTAATATATAAAATATAAAATATTAGATATAAAAAAACGAAGTGAAAGTTAAAACCTGTCGAGGCTTGGTTCGTTTTTGAGAGGAGATCGGAAAGAAGTGGTCTGGTAAACAGGGTATACGTGCGGAGGAGGAAGGCTGGTTTGTGTGTTGTTTTTGGTGGCATCTATCCTCTTTAAACCCCATCGATATTCCATTTTTTGATTTTTCTTTGTTTTTTCGATGAGAAAATAAGGGAAAATGGAAAACTGGTTTTGTTTTGATTATGAAAATCAATTGTTTTGTTTCCTATCCAGTGACAACGAGTGTTGTGTTTTTTTTCTATCTTGGATTAAACACCCGGTTTTTTAATTGATCGTCGCGCATCACGGTTACCTTTAAAACTAGTTATTAACCGGCTAGAGGGTTTTATCGGGTTTTCCGGTCAAAACCGGTTTCCGATCACTCGACCGGTTCACAGTCCAACCGGGTTTAACCGGCCGGGTCAACTCAGGTTTTAAAACACTTGTTTTTTTTTTCCTTCTTTCTTGGCAGGCTTTTATTTCAAACTTTTTATGCTAAAAATGCTAAGTTATGTCTGGCGAAAAAAATTAAACACTTACGGTAAGCAACAGTTGTTTGTTAAATGTAAATTTTAGTGGTTTTGGTAAACATACTTATAGCCGTAATTATAAAATGTAAAATAACGTAAAAAGACATATATACATTAAATAAAAATTCTTTAAATAAATAACAGGGCCATATATGTAATTTGAGCGTCAAAACGCTAGCGGCTAAATCTAAATGATTCTTGATGAAGAGTCTTTGGTATAATTGCGGTTACAACATCGATTCAATCTTGATATTTGCTCGGTTGACATAAAACTAGCATATATTTAAATCTTAATTGTTTAGTATATAATTCCACAATTGATGAGACAATAACATACCGTGTATGCGGGTAAGTCGTTATCAAAAGCCAGAATGAAAAAGACTATTACGACAAAAAGAAAAATAACAATTTTGTTCACATTTATAGAACTGTAGGGATTCATTATAATAAATGACTCATTACACAAAATTTATCATTTTGATTCCTTAAGGTCTACTATCTTTTTTTTTCATTACATTTGTAATGAAATGCTATCATTACATAAAGGTCCATTAAATAATTAAACTTTTAAACTAAATTTCATATCGTCAATGGGTGTACTCTAGTAGTCTAGTCTTTTTCTTATCGATTTCATTTCATCTTAATCATTACTCAACAAAAAACTTGAATAATAACTCATAAGAAAAAATAGATTCACTTATTAAATTCATTTATACATTACTTTTTTTTTTTCGTTTATTCATTTTTACGGGGGAAAAAAGGGAAAATAAACAGAATAATCATAGGTGAATTTATTTTTTTGAATCGAATTTTTTACTTTTTTTAATTTTTTTACGTTTCTGAGAACGAGCATTACGTGGTGTTTAGGTATGAATTGTAAATAAAAAGGTGAATAATGTAAACAACGGTGTTATTAAGATGGAATGGAAAAAAAACAATCTTGTTTGTTTACAAATTATACAATGTAATGCTTCATTACATTATAATTGACTCATTACCATCAAAAAACTATTCATTTTATTCATAAGGGGCCCCCTTCTTTTTTTCAATACGTCCGTAATGTAATCATATATTACATAAAAGTTACACCTTTAAACTAAACATCACTTAAATTCATTCTAATTAACGATGGGCATTTTTAGTCTTTTTCTTATCGATGCATTACGTACTATATTTTCCCACCCAAAACTATTATTATTAAGGAGTAATGGAATTATTATCATTTACATCAGTTATTATATTTACGTTCGATTATTTCTATCATTTAATTATTTCATTAAACATACAACCAGTCGATACCCTAAGTATTTACATTCCGATAGGATAACCATTTTGAATTTATAAAATAAGTAGGGGTGAGCATACCGGACCGGAGACCGGACCGGACCGAAGACCGGACCGGACCGGAAAACCGGACCGGACCGAACGTATTTCGGTTCGGGGTATTTGTTACTTACAGTCTGGCTCGGTCCGACCAAAATCCCGATGATTATGCCGTTTGTAGTCGGAAACCGGGACCCGGGACGAAGGTCCGGACCTCAGGACCGGATCACCGAAGACCGGACATGGGACGGACCGTTACCATTTCGGTCCGGTCCATCAGTTCGGCGGGCATTTTGGAAAACAAACTCGTCCTCGGTTCCGGTCCCGGTTCTACGCTCGTCGGTCCGGTCCGGTCTTCGTCGGTCCGGTCCGGTTCTTGGACCTTGCTCACCCCTAAAAATAAGTATTGCATGCTATACAAGTCTATGATAGCTTTTATATAATATAAGCTTTTGTAAGCTCAAGCTAATATAAATAGTATAATTGTGGTTTGATAGCGGGTGACAAGCTGTTAAACCAATTAGTGATAAAAGTAGTCTATATGTGAAAGATTTGAAGCTTTTTATGTCTATTTTCCATCCAAATTTTCTAGCTACAATATTTTAAAAACTTCACATTTTCAATAAGTTATAGCCTTTTGCTAAAAGCTAATTTTGCAAACACCACCCAAGTCTAATAGTTGCTTGTTTTAATAGAAGACAAAACATTGATACTAACTAGGATACAATAATCTTGTAGCTAATTATAAATACATATGTTTTTTTCTCGTTTTGTGTAACAGGATTTGTCGTTTATATACTTTTGTTAAGTGTATATTGGCGTTGTTAATTGTGAATGTAGAATTGCAAACCATGGAACGGACAAGTGAAATTTAAACTAAGCCACTTCGGCACATTGGAACATCATGTGTTTATAGCTTTGCTTTCAAAGGATTCAATATTCATTACGTTTCATTTTTTTTAAACTGTGTAATGTTCCTAATCTCTTTAGATGGGATGTTCTGAATAGCTTATTTTTCATTAAATTCTTGATACGTAATTAATTAATAATACCTAAACACCATGCATTGTCAAGAAGAACAATGTTAGGTGGCTTTTTCTTTTCTCCAACTGTGTCTTTTTTTCTACTTTTATATAGTTATCACTAAAAATCCAATGGCAATTTTGTTCACGTTTTAAGACCTTGGTAGGGTGTCTAATACGAGTAGATCAAAAAAAATCACCGTTCCACCATTAGATTTTCTTTTACAACCAATCTTTTCTGTAATAAGCATTGTTTTAAAACCAGGTTTTTGCTATTCTAGTGTACTAAATTTTTATTAATGAGTAAATCAAATTATTTTTTGACTAATTCTCAGTGTACTATATATATTAAGTAGCAATTGTGAAATTATTAAAGCAAATGAACTAAAACAAAAACACAAATGAAATGCCTTCATATTTTTCAGTATCATTTTTTCTTCTCTTTCTTTTCACCTATGTTTGTTATGCTTCTTTCTTTTCCAATAATATTCATAAAAGCCATAAAAGCAGAGTGAAGCTTTGCATCTCTTTTAAAAACTTTCAAACCTTTCACCGCCAATTACACATATGAAGAAATGGTTTATTTTGGCTTGGTTCAATTTATTCTTCCAACAATGATGTGGGGCGGAAATACAAGTAAAGATTGTTGCTATTTGGTATGTGTACTTAGTGACCATCCAACGGGATGAGTTAATTTCTGTCTTGGACCTTTAGTTGCGGGAATGCTAAATGGTTCCATTCATCCTAAACAACTACACCTCTTCAACCTTCCTCTCCTCCAACACTCAAACCTTGCTTTCAATTTTTTTTGTTGGTTCCAAATTCCATGTGAAAATAGAAGGTTTCAAATAGTCCTCACTCATTTAACCCTCTGTTTGCTGTGGGTTATCTGCGCCAAGTTCCCCACGGTATCTCACCATCCTTCATTAAAATTGGGGTCTCTCTTGATCTCTCTTATATTAATTTTGAAGCGTGAACCCACATTGTTTTCATTCATTATGTTACGAAAAAATTTTATAATTGGAAGAGCTTTCACTCGGATTATGTTAATATATCTTTGGTTTTAACAATCTACCTGTCTATAACATTTTTCTTATTGGAATTTACTAAATCCTCTTTCACCGGAGTGAAGGAAGTACCTCATTACATTTTCAATCATTCAATTATTTGGAAACAATCGATTGTCACGTAAAAACCATTCACAGGCGAATTCCCTTCAAATATCCCAGTGAACATATACACACCTTCTTTTATGGATTTATATTCTAACACTTATGCGGACATTGCCATCATCTGGTTGTTTACTTTCTCCACTCTTATAGGATATCTCTCTATCTAAGTAGAAGAAACATGTTCAGTGGAAACTGTTACCATTTGAGTCATTTGCTATTCCATCATTAAAAAGGTTAGACCTCGGTAACAATCAGTTACGTGGCTTAATTGATATGCAAACATTTCTAAAACCTTTAATTTTATTATTTTAGTGGTGAAATGGGGAGTTGGATACATTGTTATCATGCTCATAAAACTTGGAATATCTTGATCTCTCATGACACGTTCTTTGTTTACAACACTAACAATGCCATTTCTTTATGTCAACTCTGGTTTTTCGTCTAAAATTGGCCTCTTGCAAACTAAGGTGTTTCCTGAGTCATTGCGAGTCCATGTAAAAACAGCCTACAGAGTTCGATCTTTTCTGGTATTGATATCTATGGCCAAATTCCTATTGGCGGTGGAGATAGGAAGGAATGAGGTTGATGTCGTTTAAATCTTCACTTAATTTCATTTCCAATCAGGCTTGCCACAATTTTTTCAATGGTATGGTCTAACAGACCTTTACCTTGCAGTCACCAATGGGATTGACGGGCCAATTCCTCCCTCACATTCTGCAAGCCTTGGAGTGGTCTACAAGTTTTGGGATATTGTCACATAATAGATTTGATTGGAGTGATTCCAAATGTGTGGGGAAATCTCAGAATCACTACTCATTTCAGATGATGGATTTGGGGGAAAAAACAGAAGCTTTCAAGGAAACAATTTTCCAAAATGGTTATTCGAGGAATTCATGTATTAGAGGGGGCTGATTTGAACTGGATAAGAGTTATGAAGGACGGGAGTGCCATGTTCCTTGTCCAAATGGAATTCCTTGAAAAGTAACCTTGATTGGGAACACAGCCACTGAATGTGGAACATTTTCCCTGGCTTGGTTAGAAAAGAAGCTTCGTTTTCAGAAGGTTCTTATCCTCCAAATCAAAACAATTTCATGGAAAAACATTAAACCGTCTTTTGCAGTGAAAGCCCCATTCAAGGTCTTCATGTTCTCGTACTTATATAAAATGGCTTTGTAGGTCAACTCTAAAAAAATATTTTCAGAATTTCAATTCCATGAGAATGTGGCGGAAGGACAAACACAAAACATTGACTATTTATACATGGCGTTGGAAAGTATTAATCGTTGTAGTTGCCGGTGAAAGGGGTGTATCTAGGATATTCCAAGACTTTCATGTTAGCCTTACTTTATTATTTGATTTATCTACAATTATTTAGAAAAGGGGGAATACCTGTAAAATAACCAGGAAATTTCGCAGCTCTGAATAAAAGTGCTCACTTTCCACAATAGTTCAATGTAGATCCAGATCTTGAGGTAATACTATCAGAGATGAATAATATAAGACCTTCTTGGAACCAATCTCACAGGAAATACACTTCAACGACTTGCCTGGAAATCAATGGACTTGAGGTTCTTGGACATCTATCACGGAAAACCATCTCGTGGGCCGTATTCCAGAAAGCGAACACAGTTCATCACATTTGATGAAGAGCTTTCATTGCAGGAAATTTGGGACTATGTGGGTTTCAATTGCCCAAGAAGTGTACGTGATGTACCACACAATCCGAAACTTTGAAAAGAGAACATGGAAAAATCCCTGAGGATAAAAGTGGATTTACGTGGGAAAGTAGGTAGACGTTGGGATATGGATGTTGGGACCCTACATGGATTGGTGATGGGATTCTCTGTTGTCAACAAGAAAAGTTTAAGTGGTTCAAACTTGATTGCTGTGCAGGTGAGCGTTGATTTTTAGAGCGAAACTCAGAGAAGATATGTTTTATCGGGGTAAGACAGCTAAGATTATTGAAGGTAAGGTCTCCTCTAATTGTTTTCTTATTTTCAACCAAAATGTGAAAAAATAGGTTTATCTCTATGAATTTTCATGGTCTAAATAAAAATTTTTGATGCAGGTAAGGTAGAGGTTGTTCGGGGAGGCCCTATGGACTTTTCAGTTATTCAGAAGTTATATCAGGCTTCTTTCTGACATTATGATGTTTGTGCTTTATTTTCTTTGTATTGCATGTGTTATGTAGTTATTGCTTATTGTATAATAAATCCAATTGGTTGGGCAATGGGATTTGAGTTCTCGTGTTTGTTTTACTGAAATTGAATACATCTATCGCTTTTGGTTTAGTATGAATGTAGAGTTGCAAGCTTAAGGAAAAAAGTTTGCTGTAGAAATGAATGTGTGTAAATGAAAAGAACATTATTAGTAATAACATTGTGTGTTTGTATATCTAAATTTGACCCATCTGATTTTGTTCGTCTTCTGTTGCACATACCTGTTTTGCTCATGCTGATGATAATAAGTTGTGTAAAAAACTAAAAAAGGATTAGAAAACATGAAACGAGGTCGTTAAGAGGGGACTGATTCCACGTTATGTTACTTTAGCAATTTAAGTTCACTATATGGCATCCTACATTCTTCACAAAAGTGATTATTTTTTTATCAAGTAAACTTCAGTTACAATTTTAAGCTCCTGACGAGTTATAAAGAATGTAAGACCGTATAATCGTTGGTGTCCAAAGATAGCCAAGTATTTTGTACAAGGTATTCGACAACCGGATTCCATTTTTCTAAGTTTACCTTATCCTCTATAACTAAACCATCGAAAAAACAACAGTTCTGCACTTAATACTCTATTTCTTAATACAATAACATATATAATTGTAATAAAACCAAATTCAAAAAGTGTATCAGTAGTAAAGCCTATAAAGGGATGAGCGTTTAAATTATAATCTTACGAAGGGAATAACAATACCTGATTGTCTAGGAAATTAACGTATTCCAAGTTCATCTCAACGTTTATAAACAAAGACAACATTCAACAACAATTTTGTTTGAGAACAAAGATGAACAGGACGAAAAAGGTTAGCTGGTTTCGTAACCTATATGTATCTATTGTAAATATCAACTTGCTAATGATCATAAATTTGGACCATTTCTTGGTTTTTAAATTTATTCTCTTCAGTATCCAAAACATCATGACTTGCAACTTGCTAATGATCATAAATTGCAACTTGCTATGCACATTTGTGTTCATATTTTCAGCATGGTTTTTAAATTTATTCTCTTCTCATGACTTGCAACTTGTTCCATGAGTTGTCTAACACGAGGTGTTATTACTCGTTATTCTGCAGAAACCTAAAATGGGAGGTGGTGACGGGTTTTA
>BQNB010167684.1:0-13969 GCA_026074375.1 Tanacetum coccineum
TTGTCACTTCACAAGTTTCCAGCAATTATCTTCAACGATGATGATATTGAAGAACGAACTTCCAGATGGGTGAATAAGTGTGTAAAGAAATTCAATCCTTATGCTCGATATGGTGTTGAACATTGGAAGAATCCTCATGCGAAGATCTTCTACATAAGGAAACAGAAAGAGCCTGGAAAACCAAAGGAAGAGATTTATTCAAACTCAAAAATCGTTCAAGTCATCAAGACATATTGGGAATTGGGTCATGAACACAAGTTTATCACAGAGATTGTTGCAAGAAGAGCTAATGATTGCATCGTATCAATTACCGAGCCTGATTACAAGAATCTTAACAAGAACGATATTGAGGACATATACTTGTTGATTATGAATGGCAAGGTACCAGATTATGCAGATACAGGGTTGCTATGGTCTTTATCAGTCTTCATTAGAAGTTCAGTGATATGGGAAAGAGTGCATGACTTCCAACTTGGAATTGAAAGCTATCAACAGAAGGTTAATCTCACTGCACCAACAATAACTTTCCCAGGAATTGAAGAGCATGATATGTTCTCCATCATCTATGAGCCTGTGCATGGAATTATTTACAAGAATAGTAAGAAAGAGAAACGGGTGATGAGACATACAGAAATTCATAAGTTTTGTGATGCAACGTTAAATAGAGTATTAGAAGGTCTGAAGAGCTATAATAATGACGTCAAGTATGGATATGTACAAAAAGATCTCACCAAAGATGAAACAGAATACTTGAAGTTGTTTGAAGAAGAGATTGAAGAAAGATTGAAGCATCGAAGGCAGATGAGAAGATGGGAGATGTACGTGAATGGAAGACCACTTGGATTAAGAAGAGAACGCCCTGAATAATCGACCCTTAGGGGGAGATTGTTAGGATCATTAAAAGTGTCGATTATGTGATTTTGTATTATTTAAGTCATTAGTGTTTCTTTTGTTAATGTCAAAGTAGTTTGTAATAAGGTATATTATGCAAAAGAATGAAATAGAATAATTACCAAAGTCTAGGGACTAGATGTGTCAAGTTAGGAAAATAAGGAAGGGAAGGAGGCTTCCCTCACCTATAAATACCCCTCTAATCTTTATTAGAGGGTGGTGAATTTTGTAACAACTCTTTCATTTCCCTCTATTTTATCATTTGAATTTCAAAGATTTGTCCCTCTCTACTATTCTCTCTATGCATTCAAGTTTGATATGATTGATTCAAGATTCATGTGACCTAACACACTTGTTGCACATTTCCACATAATTCACAAAAATCATTCATTGCAACAAAAGAATTCACATTTACAGGAGTATTCTCATCCACCAAAGAATTCAAAACTATATTCACAATATCTTGAGAAATAATTTAATCCAAGAGTCGATCATTTTCAAACAAAAATTGTTTCTTTTGAATTTTAAAACACTGTTTATCTACATGATACTGTTGAACATCAACTTCCATTTGGTTAAAAACTGTTTGAACTTCCGTTACCTCACTTAAAAGATCTTTATTAAAAACATTAAATATGTCTTTTAAAGTCTTTAAAAATGGTATTATTTCCTTTTGAAAAACAACTTTTGTGTGTTCGAAACCCCATTCCCCTTCTGTTAAAGCATTGGGTGTGATCCGCTTTTTCACCACATTGTCAAATCGGCCAAGATGGTATTTAAACTTTTTAAGGCTTGTATTAACCAGGCTTACCTTAGGAAGTTCCCGAGGAGCCTCAATTTTGACAAGCGAAGAAGCAGATTGGTTAATAATTAGGTGTAAAGCTTGTTCATCAGACAGTTCACTTTGTGGGACAAAACGTTTACCAAAATATTCAGATAATCTGTTTAACTCAGGATAATCAATTGGTTTAGTGTTAACTTTTTTTTCTAAGACCATCACTTTGTTTTAAAAACATTTTGGATTGACTCTCTTCTTCAAGCATCAAAGTCTCTTCAGAATCAGCAATTGAAATCACATTGGTTTCCTTAGCAATAACATTACCGTCATACAGCATTCGCCTAATCTGCTGAGCTTTCTTAAGACAGAAAGGATTTTGAAAACCAAGAGCTTGTTTCAAGTTGTTATTATAGAAAACTTGTGGTTTCGTTAGCATATGCACAGTTTGCGCGAATTGACCCATTTTACACAAACTATTGTCCAGTTCCTTAACTTTCTTTTCCAAAGCAATTTCGTTATCAATATTCTTAGCTTCTTTTTCCTTGGATTCGTTTTTGAAAACATTAAATGTTTTTGTTAGCGATTCCTTTTCCTTTAATTGTTCAGAAAGAGTTTGTTTAAGAGAGTTAATTTCCTTTTCAAAATCATCTATTATAAGCTTTTATCCAGTACTTAAATCCACATTTTGTCTTTCTTCTAGCAATTTTACCTGTTCTTTATATCTTTCAAGCTCAGCATATAGGGATTCATTGGCCATTAAATTATCCTTATTGGCCTTGTTACAATTAGTTACTTGTTTAGACAATTGTTCAAACACAAATAATATCATGGCATCGTGTTGTGCAGAAGAATTAGTATCCTGAACCGCTGCATTTTGTGTTTCACTCAGATACTGAGAGTACATAATGATATTACTATCACTATGTATCTCTTCATCTGGATGTTCCACAAATTGAGAAGGTTTAGAATATGTCATCTCTTGCACACTTTGATTTAGCATATCATTATTAGTGTTTTCAGAGAATGATACCTCGGAGAGAACATCTGAACCGTAACTAGACAAATTGGCCATAAGAACAGCTTTGGCTGTAGAGATCTCGTCACAATCAGAATCATATGCATCCAAATCATCGGCTTGATAAGCTGCATTGTGTGTAGTGACCGACTGTGAAACTGGACCTTCTGCAATACCCAAGTCTGCTAAGAATTCTAATTCTTCTTCATTCAGAACTTTACCATTTCCTTGTGCTTCAACCAGGAGAACTTTTTCCTTAAACCATGTAGCATCCCTTTTCCTATTTGGCTTTGTGCACTGTCTTGTCATATAACCTTCCCCTTGGCAGTTAAAACACTTGACAACCCTTTGTGGACCTGAATAATTCCCTCCTGCTCCTAAAGTGTTAGTTCGTGTTCCTAAAGTACCAGCATCTTAAGAATTTGGTCTCCCCTGAAGTGGTTAGACTGTCACCCTTCCATCATGAATAGTTGCTTGTTGTCTTGGGTTAGATGAATTTCTTAGCTGATTATTGGTAGATAGGAAACGAGATGTGACGACAGTAGACAGAAATGACATCATTTTATTGATTGCATCAATAGGGTCATCTCCTTACTTAAATACTGGAACTGTTAGACCAGAGTCTATCTAAGGAAATTCAACAAGGTATGTTTGTTGATTAACTGTAAAGACAGTATATTCAATTTGAGGAACAAATTGTAGTTGTGGATAAGTCTCTTGATGAATAGTTGATGAGTAAGCATTTAAATACAGTGCTGGTGGATAAGTAATTGCATGTGGTGTGGATGGATAAGTAGTTGATTAATGTTGTGTAGGATGAGTTAATCCATATTGATGAGACTAAGATGGTGAAAACTATTATTGAAACTAAGGATTGTTGTATGAAGACTGATAAGTGTTAAAGTGAGGTGGTGTCATTTGATGATTCACAACTAGTGCAAGTGGATCTTGATTGTGCTCACACATAAGACAGACTTCATTTGCATGGAGTTCGTTTTGTTCAAGGTATGCATAAAGCTGATCAAAGTTGGTAGTATGCAAATCTTTTACAAGATTGACATCAGTCACAAACTTACTCCATTCAGGTGGAATACTGTTTAAGAACTTGGTATTAACTTAAAATTGCTCCAGTTTCATGTTGTAAATGTTCATGTCATTGATCAGCTGAGTAAATATCAAGTAATACAGAGGAAGTGATTCCCCCTTGATGTGAGTAAACTTATCAAGTGCATCATACAATTTGTACTCCCTTTCCTGCTTTGTTAAAGAAGTACCTTGCATTAATAGTTGAACTTTTTCCTATAGATCCTTTGCAACTCTGTGATGATTCACAAGTGAATAGATATTAGTTGGTAGACCTTAAAGAATGATATTAATTGCCTTCATATCACAATCAGCTTGAATTTTCTCAGCAGGAGACAATTCAGCATATTTCTTTGTCCTGGTCACACCATCTTCTTTAATTGTAGGCCAAATGAGTGGACCGTGTTCAACTGATTCAATTATCATTCTTTCATGCTCTCTATTTTGCATGTATAGTTCCATTCTACTTTTCCAAGAATCATACAGTGACCTTGTTCAAACATTGGGTGGACGATTGTCACAATCCAGAAATTATCATGTACTACGGCAAAGTATTCCTTTTTGTCCATTAGATCATTGAATCCATTATATCTTGATGTTTTATTAGATTACTTGTTGATCGAACGGTGATTGAAAGTAATTGTGTTTTTAGTGAGTAGTCTTTTGAGTGTTTGTAAGTCTTGAAACTATACGGGAATTTACAACTCTTGATAAAACCAGGAAGACAAGTGAATGTTTTATGGGATTTTACAAATCACAGAGATAAACCATAAAAGTTACTTAGCAATTTGAGTGTTCAAGTGAATTAATTTTCTTTTTGAAAGTTGTTCAATCGCCTTGTAAAGGGAAGTTGTTAAATCGCCTTTCAAAGAAAAATTGTTAATTCGCCTTTTACTAAATGCTTGTTAACTCGCCTTGATAAATCGCCTTGTACTGTGAAGATGATAAATCGCCTTGCAAAGAAAAGATGATAAATCGCCTTGCAAAGAAAACTTGATAAATCTCCTTGCAAAGAAAACTTGATAAATCGCCTTGCAAAGAAACTTGATAACTCGCCTTGCAAAGAAACCTTGTTAATTCGCCTTAAACTGCAATTGCTAAATCGCAATCTACAAGTCCGAAACTCAAAATTTTCAAAACACAAAAAGACTCACTTTTGATCCTTTTTTCCTAAAATTTCTTGTACAACTAGTATTACTAAGCCTATAGGTACCTTAAAAATGCAAACTTTATGGTTTTTAAGCCAAAAAATTTAAAATCAAGATTTGTACTTTATAAAGCTTTTCGAACACAAAAATGCACAAAAATTTGATGTTTTCTTTGATTAAAAGATTTTACACCTATATCCAAGGATACTAGATCAGATTTACCTATGTAAATGATCTTTTAGTATATAATATAGCTTTAAAAACAAGAAGAACAATGAAGAAAAAAGTATGATTTTTAAAAAAATGAAACAAGACAAACACAAATACTAATAAAATCACTCCATGGCTCTTGATACCAATTGCAAAAACCTTATTTAATCAATAATACCAAAGAACAATGAAGAAATTATAGAGAGAGAAAGTGGTTGGGAGGATGCTTTTAGTGAGAGAAAGTAAACAAGAAATACACACTTAGATTATGAGAAAATGAAACAGCCAACCAACACCCTCTCCATGTGTGGAGAGGGTATTTATACACTAGACATGGCCGGCCATGGGCATGTCCATGGGCTTTCAATGGGCTTGTTCCTAAGCTAGCCTATCTAATTTCCAAATATTACTTTACGAGCTATCAAACGATATAATGGAAGTGACCGATACTTTTCGTGATCCTAACATTAACTACAACTATGGAGAAAGAGATCCACAATAATGTGAAATACGCAAAAACAACAACTGCGATATGGAAGGATTTGAAGGAGCGGTTTGGAAAAGAAAGTGCCCCCAAGGCGTATGAACTGAAGCAATCACTGAACACGACTCGACAAGATGGTATGACGGTTTTCGCTTATTACACGAGACTACGTGTCTTGTGAGATAAGATGGAATTGATTTTGCCTACTCCTCGGTGCTCATGCGATAAGTGTACGTGTAGGCTTGGAAAGAAACTAACTGAATTAAAAGAGAAAGAAATAACTTACGAGTTTTTAATGGGCCTTGAAGATCAGTTTAGTGTTATTAAGACCCAATATTGGCAATGAAACCAACTCCAAAACTAAGTACATTCTATCACTTAGGGGCGGAAGACGAACAATAACGTACCATTGCCATATCAAAAAGACAAGTACGTGAAGTTGCTGCCTTACAAGCAAGTTTCCAAGGGCGGCGGGAACAAACGCAAAACCAACAAGAAAATGGATGGACAAAGACTAAAAGGGGTTCTCAAATCGACAAAATCGAACCTTGCAGTGAATGTGGAAGAGATGGGCACGATAGAGATGGGTGTTTTAAAATAATTGGTTACCCAGAATGGTGGCCGGGTAAAGGAAAACGAGACAAAGCAAAACCAAGAGCGTCTATGGTAGAAACAAAATCATGCCCAATATCGAGCATTACGAAAGAGCAATATTCTTGTTTTTTGTAGTTGTTTGGTGGAAATCGAGAAGAGCTGGTTGTAGCTAACATGGCAGGTAATATAAATGTTGATAACAATTGGGTTGTGGACTCGGGTGCCACCGAGCACATAACCCACCAAGGACACCTCTTTGAAATTTATCAATGAACACCATTGAAAGGCCGATCACCATAACAAATGGGGAATCGATCCCTGTAAAAGGGAAAGGTGAAGTTATTTTTAAGGGAGGATTGAACATCAAAAGAGTTCTCTTTGTACCAAATTTTACATGCAACCTTCTATCAGTTAGGAGACTCACCAAAGATCTCCATTGTGTTGTAACATTTTTTTCCTGATTCTTTGTTTTATGGGATCTCAAAGCAGGGAACTTGATTGGAGCGGGTGATTGTCGTGGTGGTCTCTATTGGATGAGGGGAATAAAAGAAAAAAGGAAGGCGATGGCAGTCACTATCGATGCATGGCATAAGTGTCTTGGGCATGCATCTAATGTAAAGTTATCTCATGTTAGTTTTCTTAGAGATGTATCTTCAAGTTTTAATGCAAAAGTTTGTGATTCATGTAACAAGGCAAAACTTACTCGATTACCCTTTCCAATTAGTAGTATTAAAACCAGCAATTGTTTTGATGTGACCCATTGTGATATTTGGGGTAAATATAGAAAACCATCACTCACGGGGGCAAATTATTTCCTTACGATAGTCGATGACCATAGTAGGGCGGTATGGGTATATTTACTTAAACATAAACACGAGGCGAGTTCTTGCCTAATTGATTTTTACAACTTGGTGAAAATACAATTTGGAAAGAGCATCAAAAGAATTAGATGTGACAATGGTGGGGAATTCGTATCAAACAATATGAACGAATTATATAGAGAACGAGGAATAGTCTTGGAAACTACTTCCCTCATACCCCACAACAAAATAGGGTAGTAGAACAAAAGCATAGGCACCTCTTAGAGATCGCATGAGCTTTACAGTTTAAAGCTAATCTTCCCACAACCTTTTGAGGGGAGTGTATCCTTATGGATACATACATCGTTAATCGGTTGCCTCCAAAGTAATAAATGACAAAACCCCATATGAAGTCCTATTCGGACGAAATCCCGAATATGACCATATGAGAATTTTTAGATGCATAACCTACTACAAGAACACCGAAACAAATGGAGATGAGTTTGAACCAAGAGGAAAACCGGGGGTATTTTTAGGCTATCCTCCGGGAAAAAAGGGGTTCAAAATTTATGATCTAGAGCAAAGTAAAATGGTGATGACAAGAAACGTAAAATTCATCAAAGATGTGTTTCCTATTTCAAAAGCAGAACCAAAAGGTTTTGAATAAGAAATTTTTGAGTACTCAAGTCCTATCTCACAATGTGATGAACAACATGAAGAACCTGCCAAGAATATGGAAACATGAGGATTTTCAATGCAAAACAGTGAGGAAGAGCAAACACATAGCATGTAAGATGTCTTAGAAGAACAACCAGCAGACTTAGTTGAAGAAGAGCAAAACATGCAAAGTGTTAATATCCATGCTGAAAACATACACATGGAAAATCATGTGGAACCACCTGTCATCCAGCAAGAAATTGAAGAAGGAAGACAAAAGAGACAAAGAACGTAATTGAGGCACTTAATCGATTACCAAGTAAAGCTTCCACCATCCATTGAGCACACGCAACCCACTTTCGGTCAAAATCCCTCAACGGTACACCCATTATCTCATTATGATGAGCTGAATTTTTTTTATCGAGCAGCCCAAAATTGGAAGGAATCCATGCGAAAAGAAATACATGCTCTTGAACAAAATGGGACATGGACCCTTGAACAATTACCAAAGGGAAAGAAAGCCATCGACTCAAAATGGGTAAACAAGATCAAGTTCAAACCGAATGGTGAGGTGGAAAGGTATAAAGCGAGACGCGTCGCAAAAGGCTTTACACAAATGGAAGGAGTGGACTACCATGATGCGTTTGCGCCCGTTGCAAAATTGGTGACTGATGACATCAAATAACTTCTATTTTATAGCATCATTTATCCCATGCATCTAACCCATTTTGTATAATTATTGCAAAGAATTGTTACTTAATCATTTATATTTGAGAATTGCAGTAATTATGGAGTACTTGGTGAATATTAGCAAAAGGCGCGCATTCTGGAGCTTAAACGAAGATATTTTGAAGATTACTATTCTGACTACCAATACGCCGTATCCATCAAGGAAGATACGGCGTATCCGTGCCTGCACTCACCAAAAGACCACAAAGGAAACAGGCTCAATACGCCGTATCCAAAGAAGCTCAATACGCCGTATTCAAGTAATAATATGTGAAGATTCTGGAAGATATCAAACGTGGTCCCTACTCCAAGAAACTCCAATACGCCGTATCCAAACCCTTGGATACGCCGTATCGAACCGACTTCCAGACATTATAAATAGAAAACTCAAAAATGAGTTTTAAGTGTGCTAAATCATATTCTCGATACCTAAACCACAAAAGTCGATTTTCAGAGGAGAAAAGAGCAGAAGAGGTCTTGCAACGCATTCTAATCCATAGAAGACAACGTGTAATTTCTTATACTTTTGTAATCGTTCAGTTTTTGGTATCATTCGTTAACTCGGTTAGTTTACCTTGGCTAAAACAATTACTTTTGTATTAATTATGATGTTTGAAGGCTAATACCTTCGGGTATTAGCCGTTATTATGAAGATCTGAATGTTTGGTTTTGTTTATATCTCGATTGCTTAATTTATCGTTGAACGCTTGTTTATGTTTATAATAATAATAATAATAATAATAATAATAATAATAATAATAATTATCTACACCTCTTCATCAACATTATTCTGAAAGAAATATCCGAATCTTTTCTCTAAACCCGTACCTTCCTCAAGTGCCGCAACTTGAGCCTTGAGGACAAGGCTCTTCTAACCGGAGGAGACTGTAACATTCCGTATTTTCAGGTCATTTACGACGTCATCTATTTTACTAATTATTTTTTTTCGTACGCGTTTACTTTTAATTCTTATTATATAGTAAAATCGCGTAAACTAAAAATCAACAATTAACGTAAACGGACACCAAACGAATTAAAGTTTACGTCAAACAATCATTATATTATTATTACTAAAGTAATAATTAACTTATTATGTTTTATTTTTATCGGTTACGTAAAACGTTTACGTTTCGCGATAAATTACGTTTAAGTATTCCCGGAACCACAAAAATAAATCTACGCTTCAACAAATAACAACTTTTATTTCTAATGACCAAAGTTTATAAAACATTACCCTTATACATATAATGGGACGCCCCAATTACTAGGAAATAACTAACATAAACCTTACAAGTCTTATACTTTACTTTTAACTTACAACAAATAAATCAAAGTGATACTTGCACTTTATACTTTCACATTTACAAGTATACTTTCATTTTCCTTCAAGAAATATCTAGCAACACACCTCCTTAAATCCATGGGATGATGTCCTCATTTGGAAACATAAAAACACAACATTAATCACAAGGACCAAGTACTTCCCTAAAAACCCTCATGGTGTTTTTATGAATCTAGTCTTGATCTCATCTAAGTCCAAGAAGTATATAAGGAAAGTAGCTAGTAAGAAAGAACACACACTCTTCATTTCTAAGGTGAAAGTTCACAAAATCTCTTCTCCCTCCTCCTCTCTAGCTCACGGCAACAAAACACCCCTTTACATAATCCATACAAAATTTTCTACTACTTATACAAGCCATTACACATCATTTCTAAGATATACTAAGGTGTTTGCAAGCCTTGGTTAACCATTTACAAGTATTGAAGCAAAGAATGGAAGATTAGGGTTTATGGTTTCAAGATCTTGCAAGCTAGGGTTTATAATCTAAACAAGGGTTTAGATTGTGTTGGTCATCATATTTCATCACTATAAGGTTATCTAAAAACCTTTATGTCTTTACATTTATCATTTTATGTGTTTATATGTTCTATTTAGCAATATCACCATTAAGATACTTTTAAACATATAAAACATATTTTTACTTATGATTATGCTTTTGTACACTTTTTCATATGATATTAGGTTGGTAATATCATGATATAAAGGAATTATAAGTATTGTACCATGTTGTTATATGTATAAAAAGTGTATATGCAAAATTAGGGTTTCTAAAGTTTACTTAATAAGTTACAAGTGAAAGTATTGCAATGACTTGTGCTCTTGATACTATGGACTCTTGGACACTATATGAACCATATTATATGTAAGACATAAGATATAAAGTGTTGTAAAGTAATTGTAACAAGGTGTTGAAGCTTAAAAGTATAAAATCAAGCTTAAAACAAGTTTTTAAACCAAACTTCAAAACCTACTATTTTGGTTCTACTTTTGACACAACCCCAACATGTTTTTAAAAGATAGTACGCCTCATGATGATTCCAAAATGATAAGAAACTCGAAAAACTGATTTATAACAAAAAATACGACGATTTCAAGTTTACGTTAATACCGGGTTTTATAAAATAAATTTTATAAAAAGTTACTGTTCATCAGGGAATTTTATTTTTGAAAACTTCATTAATATGATACAACTTTTAAAAACGAAGAGGTGCTCCAAAGAATCGCTAAAAATGGAGCTATAACGAATAAAATACGACGTTTACGAGTTTACGATAACAAAAACTATAAAAATAAATATATGTCTGTTGTGAACAGTAAAAATCACTATTCATCAGAAAAACTCAAATTTTGAAAATGTTATATTTTGATAACTCGTCTTAATACGAAGGCGTGGACGTAAGAAACGCGCGAAACGGATTAGAAACGAGGAAGTTACGCCATTTTTACTAAAGTATACTTATAAACGTTTTTACTTTATAATTATGTTTTCACTAAAACGATTAGACGGTGATGTAGCTATATAGAATTATATGTGGTATTAGTTAATCAAAGTGCTATATTACTAGGGAGTTTCATAATGAGGCCTCTTCGGGGTGGCGTATCGACGAGTTGTTGGATTTACGATTTAAAGTGTCCTAGCTCCTCATACGTTACTACATGACCTCTTAATTATGATAGCCCGAACGATAGTACGATTAACTATATCGAATTATGTATATTACTAAGTGCTTAGTACTTATACGGCCTATATTAACTTAGGTTGCATTCCGTCATAGCCGTGACACATTTTCCGTTGTATTTGGATCATCAATAACTCGAGGTGAGTTCATAGCCCCCTTTTACTACTTAATTGTTTTACAAACTCTACGGGGTGAATTACATTGCTTGTTTTACTATTAGACACAAGTGTTTTTCTAAGTGTTTTGAAAGTGTTTACAAAGTGTATGCTATCCAGATTTATTGCCTGATTGTTAATGCCTAAGTTACCATATTGCCGTGAAGTCCCTATTTATCATGAACCGTTAATTGCTATTGTAGTAAGCGCGAGTGTTGTGGATAGATCTATCGGGACTGACAATCCCCACCTTTCCTTGGGTCACTAGTTTGATCAGGTGCATTTAACATTTAGAGGTATTGGGTTGTTGGCTAGCAATCCTATTGTACGATTAGGGCACAAATCTAGTTAAGGCTTCGAGGCCATGAGCTTAGTACAATAATAAACATTTTGGACTACTAAATGTGTTTCAGAGTCTACTATTACTTTGATCTTGTGGTCTACCTTTTTACCGATAAACCTATGATTTCACTCAACCTTTGTGTTGACTTTTAGCATGTAATTTCAGGTCCTAAGATATGAAGACTGGAGGGGAGCCGTGGCGGATATCAATGAAGCTGGATTCTGTGTTTTATCTAAATTCTATGCAACTTTTATTATCTTTAAAGACTTAAGTCATCTTTTGGTATTATGAAGCTTTTGTTTAATTAAAAATGTATGTGAAATGTTTATGACTTTTAAAACATATGGGACCTAATGTATTAACTCTGATATTTTGCTATGGCATTAAATGAAATCTTATCTTAAAACGTCCATTTATGGTCGTTTCCTATATCTTGTTTGTTGTACTTGACGTAACACCCCAATGTTACCATTCCGCTGCATAGTTCGATTTTGGGGGTGTTACAGATGGTACCAGAGCCAAGGTTATAGGGAACTGGGTCATTTTCAAAACCTAGTCTATAACTACAAAGTTTAAAGATTTTCTTTTCTTTCATTTTCAAATTACAGAATCCTTCATCGCTTATCCGATATCCACGCGCGCGTATTCCTTGATCCTTACTTACTTTTCCGATTGTCATTATTGCATTATATATAACCTTATATATATAATACTTGGTTTAAATTCGATCTCTTATGTCTACCTTTAGACATATCATTACCTATTTTTATCGGTCATTTATATACCCTGATTAATTCATGATTATTTACATCATCCTTCTATTTACTTTTCTCCATTATTATCATGTACCACGACTCTGCATACCTTTACAAATTCTTAACAAATTATGTACACATGTTGCCAGAATCATGTCGCCCAAGAGATTTAAGAAGAAATCTGTTAGGAAGATAGTGGAAGAGCGTATGGCCAAAGCCATTGAAAAATATGAAAAGACTAAAGCTTACTCAAACAATGCTGGTGGATCTGGATCAACAAATACTGGAGGGACTGTTGTACCAGAGATGAATGGATGTTCGTATAAGACATTTATGAATGGCAAGCCTCACTCTTTCAAGGGGACTGAAGGCGTAGTCGGACTGAAACGTTGGTTCGAAAAGATGGAGCAAGTGTTTGAGATTTGCAGATGTGCTGAAGATGACAAAGTGAAGTTTGCTATGTGCACGTTCGAGGGTCGTGCTATAACCTGGTGGAACGGAAATGTTCAATCTTTGGGACTCGCTAATGCTAATCAGATCCCCTAGAGCAACGTGAAAGCTATGATGACTACTGAATACTGCCCAGCAACTGAAATCCAAAGGATGAAACAAGAACTTTGGACTTTGACTCTGAAAGGAGATGATATCGAGTCTTACAGCAATCGCTTCCATGAACTAGTTCTTATGTGTCCTGAATTGGTACCTACTGAGAAGAAGAAGATTGAAAAGTATGTTCGTGGATTTCCTGAAAGAATCAAAGGAAATATCACTTCTTTAAAGCCTGCGACCTTGTATGAGGCAATCAACATGGCCCGTGAACTGGTCGAGCAATCAGTTCAGGGTAGGGCTGCTAGAATTGGTGAAAGCAATAAAAGGAAATGGGAAGAAAACCAAAGGAACACCAACAACAATAACCATAACTACAACAATAACCACAACCGCAACCGAAACAACAATCATCACCAGCAACAAAACAGGAGACAGGAAACTGTCAGGGCATATGCTGCAGCCCCAGTTGGAGGAAAGATTTATGCTGGAAATTTACCAAAATGCAACCGGTGCAACTTACATCATCATGGACCGTGTCCTCAAAAGTGCCAGAGATGTCAAAGATTAGGTCACATGGAGAAGGATTGTAGAGTTAGGCTTCAGGTAATGACTTCCTACAAAATGTGACATGTTTCGGGTGTGGTGGGAAATGACATTTCAAGGAAAAGTGTCCGAAAGCAGGGAACCAGCAGAACGATAGAGCTCGTGGGAGAGCTTACGTGGTGGTTGAAAATCTACAGCAAAATCTGAATGTGGT
>BQNB010167685.1:0-13969 GCA_026074375.1 Tanacetum coccineum
TTTAAACGACTTTTTGGTCGTTCTTATATTATCTTGTGTTGTTGATCTGAGAAGTAACACGCCCCGGACCCTTATTCCGTTACGACCCAATTTGGGGGAGTTACAGTGCGCGTAACCATCCATCCTCCGTCCATCATCCAAAAGATTTCCTGGTAAGCTCGGCACGCCTCTTCACTTGTGATTGTAAGATCATCGTATTCGTCTTCTTTTATAGCAACATATTCTTCTTCATTATTGAATGAATATTTGATCATCTTGTATCTTTTTATTTGGAAAACCGATACCTCGTGAGTTTTGATACCACATAACTCATGTCTTTCTTCATGACTTTCATTTTATATTCCCCTTTATCATAATCGTGGTAGTAAATCTCATGGCTCTTCCATATTTTCCAACAATCATTGCTTGATTCATCATCACTGATCAAGCCCTCCATGATAGCTTTATTCCATAAAGCTTCGTCTTTTAGTTCACTATCTTCTAAAGCCTCGTACCATTCAAGGTCTTGGTAATGGAGCGAGTTTCCAATATGGTAAGTTCCGGGTAAATTTCCTCCATTACAATAACCATCCTCTCTCCAACTACAGGTTGGCCATTCTAAACACCCAGTTTTATAGTTGAAAGGCTTGCAAGTATGTTTGACTGGTTTCGGTTCCTTCCATATTCTATTATCAAGCCATGGCTTGTCATACACCTATGGTACATTCTCGTTCCATTCGTAGATCCAATCGTCTTTGTAATCTTCATATGTTTTAAACCCCATAATATCCTTTGTAAGTAAGTCATGATCTACTTTGAGAAGGTAATCAAATTCATTCAATGCCAAGCAGAGGGGTGTCTCGTAGTAAAAAACATCAGTTTCAATCTTAAATTTTTTGGCGGTTTCTTCCTTATCACTCCGGTATTCTTCAAGATCAGAAGATTCATCATCGGATACCTCAACTTCATCACCACCTATTTTCCAGTAATCCTACAAAGCTCCTTTGGTGAATATATCCATTTTTTATAGTTTACGAACTTTGTAGCCAACCAGCCTTCGAATCTTGGATTAGCTGGGTCCCATTTTATTACGGGAGTGTTATTTCCCTCGATGCGAGAAGGCGGGTAGTATTTTCTAAAAAAATTTTGCAGTTAAGTTGACCCAACAAGTGATTGATTCTTTGGTTCTATCAAACCATCTCCGTGCACCTCCAGCCAATGAGATTGGGAAAACAAGTGAGGGTGGTGATAGTGGGAAAGGAATCTGGGGTGGTGATGAAGACCATGGAGATAGTGGTGATGCTGGTGGGGAAGATATAGCAAGCAGTCTGGCAACCTCAGAATCAGACCATGCTGGTACAGGTAATGGCTCTGGAATAGTAATCCTAGCTGTCATACGATATGCAGGGTGAGGTGGTGGTGTGGCCGCAGACTCATCAGTCTCAAACGGCTCAGTCTCCTCTGCAGACGGGGCAGTAGCTGGTAAAGCAACAACTACAGGGTAGGCAGGAGCTGAGTGCTCCTCCTCCGCCTCCTCGTCAATCTCAACATCCATCTCGTCATCCTCATCCTCCTCATCGGCATCGATGTCCATATCAGCGTCCTCATCCTCCTCAATGTCCATCTCATCATCTCCGTCATCTCCTCCATCAGCAGGATAGTCGATAGGATCCTCCTCAGGGTCCTCATCGTCATCCTCCTCCGGGTCTGCCTCAGGATCAGACTCCGGAACATAATCAGGTGACTGTGCAATGGGTGAGGCATCCTCAGCATACGGCTGGTCCTCAGCAACGATCTCATCATCAGCATGCTTTGCACCTGGAACATAATCTGGCGAAGGTGGTGCATGCTCTGGCTCCTCCGGGCCAGGCACATAATCTGGAGAGGGTGGTGCCTGAAGAGCGGCCTCCAAGTATGGGTCCTCTGGCATGTAAGGTAGCTCAAGTAACTCGTGATCATCGGCTCTAGGTGATCCGATGTCTGATAGATCCTCAAATGGGCTGGAAACCTCCGTGTGTGTAACCCCTGATTCATCCGAATCTGACATGACTGAATCTGAAAATTCAAAATAGCTTATATTAGTATTTAATATAAGACTCTTATAGTAATATACATTTATATCATAACATGTATATCAAATATGAATGCATCTAGTCCAACCAACTAATGCAACAAGTAGTGTATGCATGAATGTATGCACATATGTATGTCCCGTGTAAAACCCCGTTGTATGAATTCTTTGTTTGAAAATGGTTATAGTCCAGCAAAAACATTTGACCTGGTTCTCTATAACCTTGGCTCTGATACCAATCTGTAACACCCCCAAATTGGGTCGCAGCGGAATAAGGGTCCGGGGCGTGTTACTTCTCAGATCAATAACACAAGATATATATAGAACGACCAAAAAGTCGTTTGAAAACGATACATTGGATTTAACAAAGTAATTGTTACATAAGCCCGAAGCTTAACTTGTTCACTTATTCAAAGTACAAAGATTTCTAGCCCATAGTTATACAAAATGTATTGCGACAAAATCTTTATTGCATGATATCCCAATCAAAACCACCAATGTATCTCTTGTACCTCTTGCTTACTGATCCCCTGAAATGTATCTATCGGCACCTCGTGCTTATTGATCCCCTGAAAAACATTGCTTTAAAACGTCAACAATAATGTTGGTGAATTCATAGGTTTGATAAATCATATATTGTAGGACCACAAGATTTCCCAAGTGTATGACAATGCAACAGATGCAGACATCATATAAATGTAATATATCGCTGCTCTAGAGCTCAGAATGAGACTGAATCTTGACAAGAAATGAAATACTAAATAATGCCTACATTGCCCCGTGTGATGTTCTAACGCTGCAACATCCTACATTCGACATAGTAAAACCAGTCGTTTGTCCAGTGATAGCTAATCACCCGAACGGGGATGTCAATCCTAATAGATCTATTAATAACATTCGCGCTCACAATCTCGCAATTGATAGTTCATGATAATAGGCTCAGAAATGGGTTATCGCTACTTAGGCAACACGTAATCATAACCTGAAACTTAACCACTTGTGTCCAATTGTAAAGCATTGCATGTTTTTCACCCCAAAAACTTATAAAACAAAAACATTAAAACGTGGGGGCTATGAACTCACCTTTAGTGAGCAAATGCCAAGTGTATCACAAATAATGCGTTACGCAAATCGTCGAATGCAACCTATTTAATTTAAGGTCGTATAAGTACTAATCACATTGAGTACTCCTACCATGCATAAGTCTATATAGCTAATCACCATCTAAATGTTTGAGTGAAAACATGTTTATAAAATTAAAACGTTTATAAACATACTTTTGGTAAATACGTCATAACTTTCACGTTTCTATTCTGTTTCTTACGTTTCTTATGCCCATCTTTTTGTATTAAGACAAGGTATCAATATTTGACATTTTTATAATTTTGGTCCTCTGATGAACAGTAACTTTTACTGTTCACACCAGACATGAGTTTTTCTTAAATTGTTTTTGTTGTCGTAAAACCCGTAAACATCGTATTTTATTCGTTATAGCTCCATTTTTAACGATTCTTTCGAGTACGTTCTCGTTATTGAAAGTTATATCATTTTATGAGGTTTACAAAAATAAAACTTTCTGTCATGAATAGTAACTTTTATAAAAATGGTTTTATAAAAGTATTAATTGTCGTAAACTCTCGCGAAATTTACATAACGACGTCTTCGTTATTAATTGAAAAATTACGATTCTATCATTTTTATCATTTTGGAATCCTAAAAATATGTATTATTATGTTAAAAATGAACCAAACTTGCCGTTTTGTAAATAATTCTTTAAAAAAGTTTTATAAAAATTCCCTTTTACGACTTCTCCGTTTATTAACGTATAACTTGTTTTTAATTTTGTTATTTGTTTAATATTACCGCGTAACTTTTTTTTCGTTATTTATTCCTTTGTTATCCCGATGAACAAGTCCTTACCTTTTCGATCGTCGTGAGTGGTAGTTACCTGTTGAAACAAATAAAGAGTGAATATATGTTTTGGAGATTATAGATGATATGAGCTCTCTGAGTATAGGAGTATCAGAATGTGTAGTGGGACGAATCCGTATTATCGTCAAAGAGCGTATGGCTCAGACACTCGCGAGTTTACTGTTTTGGGGGCACGTGTGTGCTGGCACTCACAGCGTAGAGACCTTTAGTTTGACACTAGTCTTATATTTTCATATATGTCATATATGTTACAGATAATAAAAGTCCATTTGTCCATCCAAGTCCTCATGTGTCCAAATTTTATAAGTCCATCAATATACTTATAAACCATAACTTTAATATTTAACCATTAATCATTAGTTTTATATATAACCATTTTACATAAAACCATGAGTGTACAAGTCTTCCCATTTGGTTATAACCTTATTTTAATGATCATATAACCTTACTATAAGTCCATAATCCATATTAACATGTCACTTGTATTTCTTTTACTTGAAACTTATTAAGGAAACATTAAAAACCCTAATTTGTACTTAATCATTTTTACACCAAAACAACATGGTACATTCTTTTCTCATCCTTTTTAACATGATATAAGTAATATTACAACATATATAAAAGTATACAAAATGGTCATTACAAGTAAAAACTCCATTTACATGTTAAAAATCCTAAATGGTGATTCAAACTACAATAGAACTAACATATGCATATAATGATAAATGAAAGATCATAAAGAGTTCTAGATGACCTTATGGTGTAGGATGATGATGACCAATATAATCTAAACCCTTGTTTAGATAAAAATCCAAAGCTTGCACCAAAGAAAACCCTAGTTTTCTTAAATAAGCCCTAGCTTCCTTTCACTTGATTAATACTTGAAAATGCTTAGCCAATGCTTGGAAATACCTTAGAATATCTTAGGATGGATGTGTATAAGTGTGTATGGGTTGTAGAAAAATTGCTATGGATTTGGTTGGGAGTTGGTTTCAAGCCGTGGGCTTGTAGGAGAGCACAAGGAAGAAGTTTTTGAGTTTTTACTAAGTGTTTATGCATGTATGTGTTATCTCTCTTGTGTTACTTGCATTATATGAGGGGTCTTGGTCAAAAAGTAAGCAATAGAAGTCCAAGAGCAAGATGAGGGTTTCAAGGGTTCTTGTTTTCATGTCTTGAGTCAAAGTAACAAGGTATGGGTGTGTTTAATGAACTAGTGAAGTACCAAAGTCAAGTGGTAAGATTTTTCTTATATAACCTTGTATAAATTGCAATAATTTCGGCATATATATGATATATATGATATATTTTTGTAACTTTTAGGTATTGGGTATAAATGTGGGTATTTGTTGAAGCGTAGAAAAGTTTTGGCGGTTCCGGGTATGCCTAAACGTATTTTATTGCGAAACGAAATCACTTTACGCAACCAATAAAAAAAATAACATGAACAAAGTTAATAATTATCCTTAAAATAATTACTTAACCCTTGCTTGATGTAAACATTTAATTGTTTGATGCCCGTTTACATTGAACGCTAATTTTTAGCCTACGCGATTTAGCTTAACGTTTATGATTTAAAACAAACGCGTACAATACAAAAGATACATAATAGATTTATCGACGCCGTCAATGACTTGAAAACCACAGGGTGATATTAGTAACCTCTTGAGAGGGTGGTCATTGGACTATTTATAGTTTTAGGCAACTACACCATAAACGGATTGGGAAGTCTTTTACAGGCTTTTAGCTTTAGACTAATCCAATGCCTTTCATTGCAATAACATGGTGCATTGATAACCGTTTATAGTTTTGTTGAAAACTATCAACCACAACGGATTTGGAGAAGTCTTTTACCAAGGCCGTTTTGCTTTGACTAGTCATCTTTCTTGATGTCTGTTAGACATGGAGAACTGATGACCATTTGTTATGTGGTTTACAACCAACATTGAAGGAACACGCTACCATCGTATTCCTCCCTTTAGAAAAAGCTTCTAGTAGTCACACCAATCCATATGTACATAGCAGTACTAACTGAACCTAGCAGTATGAACTTTTGTACTAGCAGTATAAAGTTGTAACTCATAGTATCAACTAAGCTCAGCAATATTAACCAAGTATTCATCATATTTACCCTCTAGTGTACATATAACCTCCCCTCAAATATAGCTACATATTTAACATCCCAATGCTAACCACCAAAAAGTTAAATCTTGTGACATCAAATCCTTTGGTGAGAAGATCTGCAACATTAGCGTCTATGTGAATCTTGATAACTTCTATCAGTCTTTTCTCATAGCAATCTCTGATAAAATGAAATCGAATCTCGATATGCTTGGTCCTAGAATGAGCAACAGAATTCTTAATAACACTTATAGTGCTCTTATTATCAATATAGATTTTGGTGTTCATGAAATTAAAACCATAATCCATCATCTGATTTTGTATCCACAGTACTTTACCCCCCCCCCCCCCCCCCCCCTCCCCTCCCCCCCCTAATCCCTCCACGCCACTTCATTTACACTACAACATATTCTGCCTCACTAGTAGAATTTGCCACAATAGTCTGCTTCTTGCATTGCCAAGATATCAATCTTCTACCAAGAAATTGACAGCCACCTGTTGTTGATTTTCTGTCAAGACTGGCTCCTCCATAGTCACTATCTGAGAAAGCTTCTAGTTCAAAAGGTGAATCCCTAGGATACCATAAACCTAATTTGGGTTGATGTTTGAGGTACCTAAAAATCCTTTTTACTACATTTAAGTGTGAGACTTTTGGAGTGACTTGAAATCTAGCACAGGTACACACAACAAACATGATGTCTGGCCTTGATGCAGTAAAATACATCAGGGAACCAATCATAGATATGTAGACATGTACATCTACATCTTTACCATCTTCATCCTTAACCAGTGGCTTATTAGACTCAATAAGTGTAGTAGCTGTTCTGATGGACCAAAAATCAAACTTCTTAAGGATGTCAGCTACATACTTATCCTGACTAATAAAGATTCCATCAGGTTGTTGCTTCACTTGAAGTCCTAAAAAGAAAGTGAGTTCACCCATAGAGCTCATTTGGAATCTTTTGTGCATACAATCTTCAAACTCTGTACACATAGACTTCTTTGTAGAACCAAAAATAATGTCATCCACATACACTTGGACTAACATAATATCACTTTTTTCTTCTTGATAATAAATGTTTTGTCTATGGTACCTCTCCTGAAACCATTTTCCATCAAAAAAGAAGAAAGTGTCTCATACCAAGCTCTAGGGGCTTGATGAAGATAATAAAGAGCTTTAATCAACTTATAGACTTTGTTTGGATAAGCAGGATCAACAAAGCTTGGAGGTTGATGGACATACACCTCCTTTTTAATAGTGCCATAGAGAAATGCACTTTTAACATTCATTTGGTAGACAGTAAATCCCATGTATGGATCAAAGGCATAAATATAACCTGATTCCTCTATCACTGGAAATAGGTGCAAAAACCTCATCATAATCTATTTCCTTCTCATGTCTAAACCCTTGTGCTACAAGCCTGGCTTTGTTTTTCACAACAATACTTCTCTCATCCCTTTTATTCTTAAATACCCACTTTGTGCCAATTGCCTTTTTCCCAGATGACAAATCAACAAGTATCCAAACCTTCTGTAGTTTGAACTACAGCTGTTCTTCTTGCATTGCTTCAACCTAGATTTTATCTTGTAAGGCTTGTGATATATTCCTTAGTTCTTCTTGGGAAGAAAGCAATCTAACAAACAGTTCTGATGATCTTTTGTGATAGTTCTATCTGTTTGAGATGTAGCTCACCAATTCTATTGTGCTGAAGAAGCCTTTTGAAATCTTTCCCTTGTTGAACTGCTGACTTATGATCTCCTAGAATTTGATCTTTTAGATGATTATTATTAATTCTAAGTGTGGGAATAGGTCTGACATTAATGGTGTCATCTATATTGTTGAAATCAGCCACTGCACCCACATTCTCATCATCATAGGCTCCATTGAATATGCCATCACTTAAAAATGCATCAGAATCATCTTCCAAATTCGGCATATTTGGATCAAGGGTTAAAATCAGCATGAGGAGAGTAATGCATCAATAGTATTTTTCCTACTAAGATAGACAAAATGATGATTCACCACTTTGCATTGTGGGAGGTACTAGCATCCTAAACATATGGCTGTAACAATTACTAACAATGACCTACTAGTACTAAGTTATGTTTAATACTGGTAGTTTGAGTTGCCCTCTTTTGAGATGCAATATTCCTCTTTTCTTCTTCAAAAGCTTGTCTTGTGGCATCATCCTGAGCTATTAGCAACCAATCTTGATGCATCATCTCTCAAGTATACAGCATGCAAACTGTTTACTCTGTCACTGATGTTGTCGTCCTATCAACACATCTTCTACTGGAATCCTTGTCCTATGAGGTTGTAGTGGAAGCAGTATGTATTCCTGAGTAGGTCCTTTATCTTTACCTTGATGAACCTACAACATAAGAATCTTGTTAACTACATCCACATTACCTGATTTTCTACACTAACAGGAATATAGTTCATTGAATATGTGAGAAAAATCAAGATCAAACATCTAATTAGGACCAGTTCCTGCCACATTTACTAGTGGTAGAGTATCCAAGAAAATAATCTTCATCAGATTTCCCATCAAATTTGCTTAAGAAATCTAAGGTGTTTAAAATGGTCAAGGGGCACCCAAAAGGTCTCATAAAACTAATACTAGGTGAGTTACCTATTAATAGTTCATAAGGTGTCTTATTTTGAGGTTTTATCACTAATACCCTATTCAGTACATAGCAGGCAGTATTTACTGCCTCTGCCCAAAATATGATAGGTAAAAGTGAGTCTGCTAACATAGTTCTAGCTGCCTCAATTAGAGTCTTGTTTTTCCATTTCTGCAACACCATTCTGATGTGGAGATCTAGCCACACTAAACTCCCTTTTTATTCCTATCTTAGCATAGAATTCATTCATAGTATAGTTCTTAAACTCTGTCAACTAGTGAACAAACTGTTAGCCAAAGTGAATATAGTACAATAACTGAATAAAGCAATGAGTCAGTCAAGATCAATACTTAGTAGTACATGCATTGTGCAAACTACCCATAATATTAAAATATCATTTTATTGGTTAAACCTTCCTAAATCAACATATCTAAAGATTCAAGACTCATATTGTATACAATATAAAACCCACGATTCTACTATGATCAAAATACAATAAACTAGTAATATGATCAAAAGAACTTACTTCCATTTCCATGGTTGGATTTTAGATTTGTTGCTTGAATGTTAGAGAGATTTGATAGTTGATTTGTTGTTGTGCTTGTGCCTGATATAAAAAAGGAGAGTGTTTTTTTTATCAACTACAAAAACCTAATGTTATACCGTTATGGTGAAATATAAAGAGTTAAGAAGCCCATAAGAACTTGTGGTCTATTCCAAGAATTTATAAGTGGTCGGTTCCTTTGGGACATAACCGATACCCTTCGGTTCAGAACTGAACCGACCCGAGAACTAAAATTATCAATATTCAGGAACCAAGAACCGGACCGCAGGTCCAAAGTTCTGTTCGGGTTGGGTCGGTTCTGGTTCAGTTCTCGGTTCTGGTTTGGTTCTTGGTCCATTCGCTCACCCCTAGATGAGAATATAGTCTATGGATGTGCTAATGATCCAAATATGCCTAATTTAGAAGAGATTGTCTATTCAGATGATGATGAAAATATTGGTGCAGAGGCTGACATGACTAATTTGGATACACATATTCATGTCAGTCCTATTCCAACTACTAGAATTCACAAGGATCATCCAGTTGAATAAATCATTGGAGATATACATTCAGCACCTCAAACCAAAAGGATGACAAAGAGGGTGACTGACCATGGTATGTTTAGCTCAGTGCAACAAAGGAGAACAAACCACAGAGACTTTCAAAATTGTCTATTTGCTTGTTTTCAATCATAAGTAGAACCCAAGAAGGTGATTCAAGCTTTGACAAATCCAAGCTGGATAGAAGCAATGCAGGATAAGCTTCTATAGTTTAAATTACAGAAGGTTTAGACTTTGGTTGATTTACCATAAGGCAAGAGGGCCATTAGGACAAAATAGGTCTACAGGAACAAGAAAGATGGGATACGTTCAAATCATAAGAGCTGATGTTAGTTCAAGGAGGTACTCATCAATGATTAAGATGCTTCAGAACATTGACAGAGAAGACCTAGAAACACTCTGGAAGTTGGTTAAAGTTAAACATGGGAATACAAGGCCAGATGAGGCATATGAAAGAGTGTTATGAGGTGATCTGAAAGTGATGTTTGAACCTGATATAGAAAGTGAAGTATGGAGGAATCTACAAGCATACAAAGTGATAGTTTGGAAACTATTTTCTTCAAGTAGAGTACATTTTATGAGATTTTAGAATCTGCATATCTTTATGCTGGTAGAGAAAAAGTATCCACTTACACCTGCAACAATTACAGAAATGCTCAATAAGAAGCTTCAAGCTGACCATTGGAATGAAATGTGCTATCAACTTCTTAAACTCATGACAAAATAGCGCAAGAATCCTGGAAGTGTTTAAATGCATCCTCCTAGTGAAGTTAAAGCTTTTAATTAAGAAACTTAAAGATTCAGAAAATAAACATCAAGTTTAGGGGAAATTGTTGGGATTAGAAGACTTTTTGAAGCCATTTGGAAGTTACTGCTGCTAAGGTTAGAGTTATTGCTGCTAAGCATAACTTAGTGTTGTTAGTGATATTAGTGAAGAATATGCTAAGTAGTTAGTACTGTCAGTTACTACTGCTAGTATATATTACTACTGCTAATAGAAGTTAAGACTGCTCAAAGACTTAGAAGAAATACTACTAAGTAGTTAATACTGTTAGTATAAAAGTTACTACTGTTAGTGTAACTTAGTACTGCTAGTATATGTTAGTACTACTTGAGTAAAGTTACAACTATTAGCACAAAGTTAGTACTGCAAGTGTAACTTAGTATTGTTGACGAAGAATGAAGAAAATATTCTAAGTAGTTACTACTGCTTGTACACAGTTAGTGCTGTTAGAATAAAAGTTAATGTTGTTGGTTACAACTGCTGAAAGATTACAACTGCTAAAAGAATTTCTACTATCAAAAGGATAAAGATAATAGAAAGGATAAAGATGAAGATTGCTTATCAAGATTACTTACAGGATAAGTATGAGATATTTTTGTAAAAGATACGTATAAGTTATTTTTTTAGAAGCATGATAATTAGGGGAAAATAATGTTATGCCTGGTTAGGACTCCTTGGTGTATAAAAGGAGGGTCCCTAGGGTATTAGAGTTTGATGTACGAAAAATGTAATCATTTCAATATCTAGAAAAAGTATTATTTGGGTAGCTTAAAGTTGTGGATAACCCTAACCTATAAGTGTGTTCGTATTAATATATTGAGGCTTAAAGTTTGGTATTATACAATCTTGTTTGTTACTATTTTATTACTTATTCTTCTTAGTATCATAGACTAGATTCCACATAGTCTTTGATATATTCAATTAAAGTTTCTACCATAGTTGTCTTGGATTTATTCAATACAACTAAGCCTTTTACATGCTAAGCAAGATCTATTCAAGTGGGATCTTAATACTGCTTATGGTGCTACAACTGCTAGCACTCAAGAAACTGATGTTAACTCAACAACAATTGACAATTTGAGTGATGCTGTCATCTGTGCTTTCTTTGCAAGTCAACCAAACAGTCCACAACTTGATAATGAGGACTTGCAACAAATTAATCTTGATGATTTAGAAGAGATGGATTTAAGGTGGCAGATGGCTATGCTAACAATGAGGGCAAGGAGATTCTTGAAAAACACTAGAAGAAAGCTTACTGTTAATCGTAAGGGAGTACAGGGCACAAAAGGGGACACTTTGCAAGGGAGTGCAGGGCTCCAAGGAACCAAGAAAATAGGAATAGGGAGAACACAAGAAGGGTTGTGACAGTGGAGACAACTACTTCTAATGCTTTGGTGTCTTGTGATGGTTCTAGTTATGATTGAAGTGATCAAGCAGAAGAAGGTCCAACTAACTTTACACTCATGGCTTACTCTTCTACAAGTTCTAACGTTGAGGTATTTACTGATTCAAACTGTTCATCATCTTGTTTGGAAAATATTAAAATTATTAATGAACAACTATTAAAAGACTTAAGGAGATCTAAGTTAAATGTTATTGCTTATAAAACAGGTTTAGAGTCTGTAGAAGCAAGACTTCTAGTCTATAAGAAAAATGAGTATGTTTATGAAGAAGATATCAAAGTCTTAAAATGTGAAATTTATTTAAGAGAAGTATCTATTACAGAGCTTAGAAGGAAGTTGGAACTAGCTGAAAAAAAAGATGAAATTCAGCTAATAGTAGAAAATTTTGAAAATTCATCTAAAAACTTAAGCAAATTAATAGACAGTCAGATAGTTGATAAGTGCAAAACAGGTTTAAGGTATAATGCTGTTCCACCTCCCTATACAAGAAACTTTATGCCTCCAAAACCTGATTTGTCATTCTCTAGTTTAGAAGAATTTACAAGTGAGCCTATAGTTATTAAGCCTATAATTAAGAACAATGAAGCTAAGGCTAGTGAAGCAAATCCTAAAGCAGTTAGGAAGAATAATGGTGCTCTAATTATTGAGGATTGGGTTTCTGAAAGTGAGGAAGAAGATGTGCCTCAGGCTAAGATTGAAAAGAAAACAGTTAAGCCTAGTTTTGCTAAAATAGAGTTTGTTAAACCTAAAGGAAAAACTGCTAGGAAAACTGCTAAACAGGTTAAATAACTTAGGCAAAACACTCATACTCCTAGAGGCAATCAAAGAAACTGGAATAATATTATGTCTCAAAGATTAGGAAGTAACTTTGAGATGTTTAACAAAGCTTGTTATGTATGTGGAAGTTTTGATCACTTGCAGGTAGATTGTAAAAAAGGTAAATCAAAAACAGTTTCAAAATTTAAAACCTGTTTGGAACAATGCTAAAAGGGTGAATCATCAGAATTTTGCCAAAAAGACTCACCCCTGCCTTAAAAAGAACATGGTTTCAAGAGCAATACTAATGAAGTATTGCCTAGTATCACTTAATACTGCCAGACAAGTTAATACTGCTCACCTAAAATTAACAGTGAATAGTGACAAATCTTTCCAAATCAGCACATTCAACTGTTAAGTAGCCCATTCATAAGAATACAGTATTTAAAAATAGTAATTTTAATCAGAGGGTTAATACTGTTAAGGATAAAAATGTTAATGCTGCTAGGCCAAAAGCAGTAGTTAATGCTGCTAGACCAAAAGCAGTAGTTAATGTTGTTAAAGGAAATAATGTTAATACTTTTAAGGCCTCAGCTTGTTGGGTTTGGAAACTAAAGACTAAAGTTTTAGACCATGTTTCTAAACACAATAGTGCATCCATCACCCAGAAAAAGTTTGATTATGTTGATGCACAAGGCAGATCCAAGTCAGTGATGGCTTGGGTCCCCAAAAGAAACTGATTTTCTTAACTAATGTGCAAGGCAATCCACAAATGGATTTACATGATAAAGGAGTGATTGGTAGTAGATGCTCAAGGCACATGACAGGGAACATGTCCTATCTTACAGACTATGAAGAGATTGATGAAGGATATGTTGCCTTTGGAGGTAACCCCAAAGGAGGGAAAATCACAGGCAGAGGTTCAATCAAAACTGGTAATTTAGATTTTGAGAATGTGTATTTTGTCAGAGAGTTAAAGTTTAACCTCTTTAGTGTCTTACAAATGTGTAACAAAAAGAATAGTGTTCTCTTTAATGACACTAAATGTATTGTTTTATCTTCCAACTTTAAGTTAACTGATGAAAGTTATGTTTTACTTAAAGTTCCTAGAAAGAATAATATGTATAGTGTTGATTTAAAGAATATTGTTCCTAAAGGAGGTCTAAATTGCCTCTTTGCAAAAGCCACATCTGATGA
>BQNB010167686.1:0-13969 GCA_026074375.1 Tanacetum coccineum
AAAGTAAGTTGTTCAAAATATCTAAGAAATATCTTTTCTCTTTTCTCTCATTTCTCTCTCTTCTTTCTCTCTCTAGAACAACTCTTTCTGTCTCCTTTCTAGTTCTAATTTCGTGATCGATTGTATGAAGTGAAGTGTTAACGGGATCCTACAGAAAGATATAAAGAACAAGTTAAAGTTTTGAAAGAAAGACAAAATGTTGATTTAAAAAGTAAAGATAATGTTTTAGATTCATGTGAACAGTTTGTCGAGATTGATCATCTTAAACAAACTCTTTCCGAACATTTAAAAGAAAAGGAATCTTTAATGCAAACAGTTACTCTTCTCAAAAATGATTTTAAGAAAGAAGAATCTAGAAACATTGATAGAGAAATTGCTTTAGAAAAGAAGATCAAACATCTAGATAATATTGTTTATAAAAGAGATCAATCAGCACAAACTATTCATATGTTGATAAAACCATAGTTTTTCTATGATCATACCACTAAACAAGCTCTGGGTTTTAAAAATCATTTCTATCTGAAGAAAGCTCAGCAGTTGGAACCAAAGCTTTATGATGGTAATGTCATTAAGAACACTAGTGCTATTGCGATTCCTGACTTCGAAGAGACCTTAATGCTTGCTGAAGAGAGTCATTCAAAAATGATTTTAAAACAACAGGATCCAATGGTTTTAGAAAAGAAAGTTAATACCATACGAGTTAATTATGCTGTTCTCAACCAACTTTCTCAAGATTTTGAAAAATGATTTGTTCCACAAACTGAATTATCTGCTGAACAATTTGGTCTCAAAATTCTATGAATTCTTCAGATCCTAGTCCTTCTTGTAGACCCACCAAAGTTGAGGTTTCAAAAGAACTTCCTAAGTCAGCATGGTAAATATGAGTTTGAAGAAACTTAAACACCATCTTGCTGGTTTTGATGTGATTGTCAAAGAAAGAGCCACGGCCCAAAACAGCAATCAGCTGAGCCCCGGGGGTTTGAACATTACAAAAGCTGTTTTAGGGATTAAAATAATTCTATTTGTAAAAGCACGGAAAGACATATGCAATACATTCAAAATCATATTTAATTGATTAACTTTCTGAAGTCCAAATTCATCATCTAATGGAACAGGGCTGTAGAACAGACAACGTTAGACTCAAAAATGTTTGAAGTTAAAATAATCAGTTTAAATGAAAACGAATGACTCTTGGAACAAGTCATCAAGAAAGATATAGTGAACATAATTATGAATTCTATCATGGATAATGCTTCTGTGAATATGCATGAATGTCAAAAGTGACTCAAACTTGAGACTGAGCTTTTTAACAAAAAGATTTCATTGGAAAAAAGAGACTTCTGATAAACTTTCAATGTTGTACACCTCTTGAAAAACATGCATATCTTAGAAATGATAATCAGCTTAATCAGAAATTTTTTCAAAGGGACAAATCTGTTCCAAATCAAAGAGGCGCATCCAAAATTTTGATCATATCTTTGAATAATGAACTTGATAAGCTCATCGCAAGAGAAAGACAACGTTCATAAGAAAGTTGAAAGAAGAATTAAATTTTTAAGTGGAAATAGGAATGAGAAAAAGGTCAACAAAACATATAAGTAGATTGAAACAAAAATATTATATTGGATCATAGTGTCAAAGCTTATTGCTGAAATGAACATTTGAAACAACCTAAAGCAACTTAAGACCTCATCAAACCAACACGAATTCATCAAAAAAACAATTGATGTTTTAGGTTAATAAGTTAATCAAAGTCTGTGAAAACTCTGTTTTAAAATGTAAAGTCTTCAGGAATAAGATTTGTCAATACAGTTTCTTCTCTCAGGATGAATTAAGGATACTTAAAAGGAAAAGATTTAGCTATAATGTTGTTACCAAACATACTATTGCTTCAGAAATGCTTAAGATGAGGTGAATCCTATAGCCCCTAATGTTGAACAATAAACACAGTACTCACTCGACTACCTTAGGCACACTCAGAACAACACCTGCAATACTTTAGGAAATAGTGGAATAAAGAAAAATCCAAATTCCTCTAAATAATATTTCTAGAACTGCTTGTAAGTATACCAAACGAATTCAGGAATTGCTTATAATAATCAGACAAACCTACCCTAGCATCAACAATTCAAGTGAAAAATTAGAGATTGACACCCAAAGAATAAGACAAAAAGAGTAGATTCACCTGAGCCCCGTCACATCCTTAGAAAACAAAAACAAAAAACAACTCTTAATCAACCTATTTCTATCGAAACCTATGTTGTCTTCTACAGAGTAAAACCGACTTCTAGTGCTAAAGCGTATCATAGCCTTTCAGAAAATAAAGAAAGGATAAATTCAGTCAAACACCAATAGACTCTCGAAATAAAAGAAGTTAGAAACCCACCCTAGGACAAGTTAAATCTATTTTAAAAAAAAGGTAATGGTCTTGTATCGAATCACCAGGACAAGATACGTAGCAAGGTCAAATCAAGATCTCTTTGCGATTGGCGCGATGCCTTGGGGTCCTACCATATGACTCTGGTCTGACTAGTGTCATGACAGTTACAACCAGGTGATGCGCGCGTCAGAACAGGCGCACACTACAGAGACAAGATAACGCGACACTTACTGCTTATTATCATGCATTGCGCAGCAAATTCGAAATATCTTGCTAAATTTCATAAGAATAGACTGATGCAAAAAGAGATGTAGATGCCATCAAATTCAGAATTGTGGAAATGACGAATCAAAGAGATGCAAGAAGATATCATAAAGCAACAGTTTGAAGGATTCTCTATACCAAGCTAAGAAGGCTAGCATAAAGCTATGACAGGTTCCAAAGTCTTCTGAGTTAATTAGAGATTCATGGCTAGTATATCCACTGAGATGCAAATCATAAATTCCTTAGATCCTCTACCTCTGCCTGGTCCTCTATGTTTCCTTAATCACGATGACCAAACCAGGATGGCAGTCTGCAGCTTTTGATGATTAGTGATAATAATCTAAGAGTCTGAGAATGATGTAAAAGGCCCTACTACATCATCATCTAACACGCAAAATGTGGCATTTGTCTCTGAGAACACAAGCAGTGCTAATGATGTTAGTACCGCTTATAGTGTTTCCAATACTTCTGGCAAACTTACAGTAGAAACAAACTTCAACATACTCCTCTACTTGCAAGTCAATCTATAGCCCTCATTGATCATAAGGACTTGGAACAGCTTGATGAATTTGACTTAGAAGAAATGGACTTGAAATGGCAGGTGGCCATGATTTCAATGAGAATGAAAAAGTTCTACAAAAAGACTAGTAGAAAGCTACAATTTGATTTAAAGGAACCAGTTGGTTTTGATAAAACCAAAGTCAAATGCCTACAATTTCCACAAGACATGCCATTTTGCTTGAGAGTGTAGAACCAAGGGAAAATCAAAATAGTAAGAAGAGAATGCTTGAAACTCTGAATAAGGGATTTGTGGGGGGGGGGGGTAGAAATCTGGAAAGCAGGGAGACTCTAAAGCATTGGGTTACCATTGATGGGAAGGTGTAGATTGGACCAGTCACTCAAAGAAAAAAAAGATATCTTTGAATGCGTTGCAACAGCTTAGCTTAGACACAGAGGTAACGTCCTATTCCCATTCAAATGATGAAAAGAGTCTTATTGCTAAACTTAAAAAACTAATTATGCTCAGAGAGAACAACTTAGTGATGCAAGCATAGAAATAAATGCATATACTCAATGTCTAAAGAAAGTTGAAGCAAATTTATTAGATGCTCATCAACAAAGGGGGGTTGGGGGGGTTTTACTTTAGGTATGCAGAAAAGAAAAGGTATAATGAAAAGTAGACTTAGATGATAAACCTTAATGTCCTAACATACCATAAAAAGTATAGGCAGAAGCTCAAAAAGAAAAAGAAGATTTAAAAGCTAAAGTAGAAAAATGGCACAACTCTTCTAAAAATCTTGGTAAACTGCTAAATACCCAAATGAGTGCTAATGATAAATTTGGGCTTGGGTATGGGGATCACATATATGATGGCATTTTGAGTTATAAAATTAAGTTTACAAAGTGTCTTTATGGTAACGGAAAGTGATTTCGATAAATCCACCTTTGTAATATAATTTGTACAACAGGAGGTAATGCATGCCTGTACACCCACCAATGAAGGAAATTACATGCCATCTGGACCTGATATAGAAATAGATTACTCAAAATTTACATATGGTCCAAAACAGACTCAACCTAGTGAATCTGAAACCCAAACAAGTGACATTGATACCTGTGAATCTAACATTAGTACAGAACCACCTGAATTAGTGTCTGAACCAGTTGTTAATGAATCTAATGTAGAAAGTCAACCTAAGGTTTGGTTTGATGCTCCTATCATTGAGGAGTATGAATCAGATAGTGAAGATGAGTATGTGTCTCTACCAACAAAAAGAACAGGAAACACCTAGTTTGGCCTTAACCACAAGTAAAAAACTCCTAGGGAAACTGGTAAGAATCATTTCACACATAGTAAAAATCTAAAAGTTGACAAGAAAGAGTTGGGGTAGGGGTTTACTGCAAGAGCAAGTCTTTGTATGTAAGTCATAATCACTATCAGAGATTGTTGATTCCATGAAAAGAGGATGCTAAACAAGCTGTGTTTCACTCAATAGGATAAAAGGAATTCTAGTCAAAGGAGATAAGCCAATTTGGAACAATGTGAAAAGAGTGAATCATAAAAACCAATTGTTTTCCATACAAAACAGTACTAAATAGAACTGGCAAAATCTAGTTAATACTCTAGAGCAAGCGTACAAAATTGTTATTACTGCTAGGCATAGTTTTAACAGACAGGCAGTACTAACTAGTGCTGCTATGAAAGTTAATACTGTTAAGCCTATTGTGAATAGAGTTAGACCAACAACTATCTTTAAATAACCATTCACCATTTTCAAAGCCTTTTAATAAAACAACAACACTTAGAACAAATTTTTCAAAACAAAAGGTTAATACTGCTAAGGTGAATGCAGTTAGTGCTGTTGGGGGAAAAGGGAAACTGCTGTTAAGCCCTCAGCAGGTTGTAATTGGAGCCCACAAAGACACCACTACTAGCAAAATGTCTCCAATACAATGAGTGGAGTCCAGTCTTAGAAATTTTTCACTTTCAAAGATCCACTACAGATATCTCCAACAAACAGGCTTAGTCCCTAGAGAATCTAATCTCTTTTATTTGATGTGGCAGGATATCACATAGAGCTTTACAGAACAAAGGAATAGTTAATATGGATGTTTTCTAGGCACATACTCGAAACAAGCCTACCTTGCTGAATATTAAAGACTTTAATGGTGGCCCTTGCTTTGGAGGTAGTAAAGTTACCATAACTGGTAAAGGAAAATAAAAACAGAAGTTTAGATTTTGAGGATGTGTGCTTTGTGAAAGAACTACAGCCATTTCAATTCTTTTCGTGTCACAAATGTGAGAAAAAAAGAACAAGGTTCTGTTTAAAGACTCTGAATGTCTGTTTTGTCTCCTAAAGTCAGTTACCTAATGAAAATCAAGTATTACTTAGAATCCTAGACAAAAACAATATTATATTTTTCATTTAAACATATTGTTTCCTTCTATAGTTAACTTTTTATTTGCAAAGGAACACAATATGAATCTAACAATGCATAGGAGGATGGGTCATGTTAACTTTAAAAACTTAAACAAACATGAGAAGGGAAACTTGTAAGAGTTTACCTTCAAAGATTTTTTCAAATGACCACCACTTGTGTTTGCTTTGATAAGAAAGGAAAGCAACACAAGAGCCTCTTGAAATGCCTAATCAGTGACTTATTAGTCACTCCTTACAGCGTCTTTATATGATTTGTTTGGGACCTACATCTGTAAGAGTCTAAACCATATGAACTTATTCCTGGATATCACTGATGATTTAGCAGATTTGTTTGGGTGTTCTTCTAAAACTAAGGATTGAAACAGTGAATCTTAAGGACTTTATAAGAGCAAATAGAGAACGAATTAAAATCATAAGGTTATAAAAGACAATTCAGATTTGATAATGGTACATAATTTAAGAATATGGATTTTATTGAATTCTATGTCAAAAGGATCAAGAGGGAATACAGTAATGCCAGAACTCCACAACAATTAAAGTTGCTGAAAGAAAGAACATGACCCCATAAGAGGCTGCTAGACTATCTAGCAATTCATTTTTACCTAACACTTTTTTGGGGGCTGAAGCATGTTAGAACTATGATTGTTATGTTCTTAATAGGTATTATTGGACCAAGCCACATAATAAACACCTATGAACTTGTAACTGGTAAAATACAAATCATAAGCTACATAAGACCATTTGGGTGCATGTACCCACTTTGACTACGCATTGACACCTGCAAGTTTGAATGGGAAATCAATGAGGGTTTCTAGTTGGGCTTCTCTACAAAGCAAAGGCTTTTTAGTAGACAATTTAGAGAACCAAGAGAGTCGAAGAAAACCTAGCATATAACCTTAATTAAAAGAATTAACCAAATGTTGGCAGTGAAACGGACCAACTTGGATATTGATCTTTGATTAATTACTGATCCTCTGAATTATCAACCTGTAAGATCAGAGATCAAGCTAACAAACATCAGGTGCACAAGTAGCTAATCAGAAATGCAGGTACAAAAGACATTATTGACACGATGAAATTCTTAAAAATAAAGATAATCTGCTCAAACTACTTAGAGTACTGCCAAGATGGTCTTCTGACCTCGAACTGTCAAGAGTCATTAGCAAAGATCAGGTTGATTCTACCTAACAACCTCCTGATTTAAAGACCAAATGGGAGGCCTAATAAGAGGATCAATCTTTTGGATGAACTTGAAAGACTTAAGAGCAGAAAAGGAAGCTAAGGATGCACTGAAGCTCTCGAAAGAGTTTTGCTCACAAACTGGAGGATTTGCTTGGACAAGCAGGAGCTGCTAAACCTAGAAATACTAAACATATGATAATACTGCTACACGCCATTAGTTACTGCAGTCCTGATAGTGATCTAACCAATCTATCAAAGATTGAAGTCAAAATACCAGCCTTGAGGATTAATAAAACTCTACTGAAGAGTATTATTCCAATTCATCTTATATATGATGAGGTGTAGAGGCGACTCACAATTTAGAAACTGTTATGAAGTCAGTCCTATTCCCACATCAAGGATGAAACCTATTCATCCTTAAACTTTAATTCTTGAGATCCCCAATCACAGTTCAAACAAGAAGTAAAGACTAAAATTCTGGAGTCCTATGCATTTTGTAATTTTATTTCAAAAAGCAACGAGAAATAACCATAGGACTCCAGCTTTGTTTATTTTCCTTATTCTTGTCTCAAAATGAACCCTAAAGATCTCTGAAGTACTTGAAGATGAAAGGGTAGGTTGATGGCTATGCAGGAAGAATTGCGGCAGTTCAAATTCAGAAGTTTTATTCATAGAGATTTGCCTGATGGAAAAAGGCAATTGGAACAAAATAGGTTAAGAAAATAAGAAGGATTGAGAGAGATTGTGGTCCAAATAAAGCAAGGTTAGTTGCTCAAGGACATAGCAAGAGAAGTGGATAGATTATGATGAGTTTTTGCTCTTGTGGCCAGATGAAGCCCAATGGATCTTTTTAGCCTTTGCCTCTTACATGGGAATTTATATCTATCAAATTGATGTGAAAAGGCCTTCCCGTTTATGGAAAAATTGAGAGAAGAATTGTCTATGTTGTCCCTCAACCACCAGTTTTAATATGATCCAAAGTACCCTCAGAAGTCATACAAGTATGAAAACACTCTATGGTTTACACCAAGCTCCTAGAGCCTGGTAAATCTAACTTTATCACTTTTTGTTGAAGAATGGATAACAGAAAGGAACTAATCCACAAAACTCTTTTTTATTAAGAAGACAAACATGATATCATATTGAGACAAGTTCAGTGGGAAAGATATCATATTTGGTTCTACAAAGAAATCTTGTTGTGATGAGTTTGAGGCATTAATAAAGAGTAGATTTCAGATGAGTTCTATGGGAGAACTCACTTTCTTTCTTGGATTACAAGTCAAGCAGAAAGAAGATGGTATCTTTATAAGGTCAGTATAAAGTATGTTGCAAAATCCTGAAGAAGTTTGATTTTTACATGTTAAACTGCTATACCACCAATTTAAGACCCAAGCCATTAGGTCAAGGATGAAGAAGCCCAGTGAGTTGGATGTCATCTTTATAGATTCCATGATCGGTTCTTTAAATGTATCTGACTGCTTCAGGCCTGATATAATTTGCAGTCTGTGCCTGTTCTAGGTTTCATGTAACACCAAAGGACTCTCATTTAAGTGCTGTTAAGAGAATCTTTAGGTATCTAAAGGGCAAACCCAAACTGGGCCTTTGGTATCCTAAAGTGTCCTTATTTGACTTGGAAGCCTACTCAAAAGTGACTATTCTGGATGGGCAAAAATCTGACAGGAAATACACCAACAGGAGGTTGTCATTTCCTTGGCAGAGACTTTATTTCTTAGCAATGCAAAAAGCAGACCATTGTGGCTACTTCTACTACAGAGGCAGAAAATGTTGCTGCTGCAAATTGCCGTGGACAAGTTTTTGTGATTCAAATCAAATGTTAGAAACTATGGGGTTCAATTTTCATAAACACAAAATTCACATATGATAATGATAAAGCACAATAATCAATGGTCAGAATCTAGTATATCACTCCAAAACAAAGCATATTGCCATTAGGCATCACTTCATCAGGGATGCTTATGAGAAGAAACTTATACAAGTGCTTAAAATCCACACTGATGATAATGTAGCTGATCTTTTAACCAAGGCATTTGATGTTAGTAGGTTCCAGTTCTTGGTTGTTACTATTGGGATGATTCAATCCATAAGCTGCATTAGTAATGGGAGGCAATATGAAATTGTTGTATAGTTTGTACGAAGTGTTAGTGTGCAGAGCATTTTCAACCATCGGTGACGAATTTCAAGAAGTTCATGGGTTTCAAAAGTCCTTTGGGAAGAGATTAAGACGGATGTGGAAGTATTGTTGTTGCCAAACTTGTTCTTTTTTTTGATTGCACAAGTTAGTACCGACATGCAAAGTTAGTACCGTTTAGGCAAAGTTATACCGCTATAGAGACAGGGTTGAAGAAAATACCGCAAGGGTACAAAGTGAAACTTGAATTGGTTTATTGATTTTAGGTGTTTGGCTAAACCTATATAAACCCATCTCAATTGCACAGTTCCCTTACGTAATCACTCTCAAATATTTTCTTCCATACAAGCCTTAATCTCTCTCTCAACCGACGATCACTAATTTATTCACCATGTGTTCTTGAATCGTGCCCTAAGCACAATATGGTCGCATATTTAGAGAAGACTGATGGGAATGCCGAGTTTCATGAGATCATTGATTTTCTTACGCGCAGTTCCATTCATCATGCTCTCACTGTAAGTCCAGTAGTTTCTACTACATTTGTTGAACAGTTTTGGACGTCTGCTAAGTCCAAAATAATCAACAATGTTAGGCACATTACTGCCAAAGTAGCTGGCAAGCCTGTGTCTATCTCTGAAGCATCAATAAGAAGTGATCTTCTTTTTGATGATGCTGATGGGATAGACTCACTCCCTAATCAGGCTATATTTGATGCTATACAGCTTATGGGGTATGAGGGGGATTTAACTGTGTTAACATTTAACAAAGCTTTGTTTTCACCCCAATGGAGGTTTCTATTTCATACAATGAATCATTGTATTAGTTCAAAAAGCACCTCTTGGGATCAAATTCCCACTAACATTGCCACTGCTGTAATTTGCTTAACATCTAATCAAAAATATAATTTTTCAAAATTAATTTTTGATGGTATGCTTAGACATTTAGATGCAAAGAAGAAGTTTGTAATGTACCCACGTTTCATTTCAATCTTTTTAGATAAACAGCTAGAGAATGTACCTGTACCTTTAGATCATTTTCCTGTAAATGCTTTGACAAGTAAAGTTTTTTCCTTTATGGTTAAAAAGGGTAAACATTTTTCAGGGAAAGTCACACCTTTATTTGCTTCTATGTTGGTACAACCAACTGAGGATGAGGGTGCCCCTTCAGAAAGACCATCTGAAGCACAACCTACACCCTCTCCTCCTCACCCAAGTGAAGCAACTGTTGACCCTCAGTCTGACCCATCCCCTAGACCTTCACCTTCTACCACTATTCCTGATTCTATTCCAGAAAGTTCTGGTGGGAATCATGGAGGTCAGTCATCCAGTGATAAATCCCTTTCAGGGAATGAGGGTGACATGACACTCCAAAGTGTCTATGATCTTTGTATCTCTTTGTGTACACAGGTTTCAGATCAAGCCAAGGAAATTCAACACTTGAAGGCACAGATCAAGAAGCTCAAGAAGCAAGCCAAACCTGTTATCACACACCACAGAGCATGGATGAAGAGTGTCTCATTGAAGCAAAGATTGGCAGGAAAGAGATCCTTAAAGAAAAACTGGATGCAAAAGGAGTATGTATCCAAACAGGGGAGGAAGTCTGCCAAAGCTGAACCATCAGTCCATAAAGATCCATTATTTGATGAGATTCCTGAAGATACATTGGATTATATGGAGACTGAGGATGCTCAAGATGTGGGGAGGACAAGAGATGTAGTGGATGAAGAGAAGGAGAATGCTGAAGATGTACTTAGTACTGAAGATGTACTTAGTACTGCTCAACAAAAGGTTAGTACTGACAAGGAAAAAGTTAGTACTGACAGACCAATAGTTAGTACTGACGGATCCAAAGTTAGTACCGACAAGGAGAAAGATAGTACCGATAGAACAGATGAAGGTACTGATGATCAAACTGAAGGAGGAAGGGCTACTCAAACTACTCAAACACCTACTTCTACAATATTTTAAGATGATGAAACAATAACTCAAGGTCTTCTCAACATGAGCCAAGCCAAAGCAGTTTCAAGAGAGAAGGAGAAAGAAGTAGAGTTTAATGATATTGAAGAGACTGAGAGACCTAGGCCTACTTCAACTAGATCATTATTGACGTTAAAGCCTCTTCCAAAGATTGACCCAAAAGACAAAGGGAAAAAGAAAATTAAAGAGGAAGATGAGTCTGAAAGTGAATCTGATGGTATTCCTGAAGCTGAAAAGAAGTTTAAGTAGCTTGCCAGTGATGAAGAAATGGCTAGGAAGGTTCAATAAGAATGGGAAGGTGAAGAGGAAAGAAAAAGATTAGCTGAAGAAGAAGCTACCAATGATGCTCTCATAAGAAATTATGATGACATAAAGGCAAGAATTGAGGATGATAGACTTCTTGCTGAAAAACTTCAAGAAGAATAAAGAGAGAAATTTACAATAAAAGAAAGAGCAAAACTCCTTCATGACATAATTGCTGCTCAAAGAAAATTCCTTGCTCAACAAAGATCAGAAGCTATCAGGAACAAACCACCTACAAAGAATCAACTGAGAAATCAAATGATGACCTACTTGAAGCATGTAGGAAACTTCAAGCATTCTGATTTGAAAACAAAGAAGTTTAAGGAAATACAAGCTCTGTATGAAAAGATTAAAAGATCAGATGAAGATTTCATTGCTATTGGGTCTGCTAAAGATGAAAGACTGATCAAAGAGATGAATGAAAAAGGGATTGATTCTTCTAAGAATGAAAGTGTCAAGGAGGAGGATAAAGAAGAAGAAGGTACTAAGAAAAGAAAGGGTGGTCATATCAAAATGATTGCCAGGAAAAAGGTGGTGGTGGGGGGTGGGGTTGGTTGGGGGGTGGTTGGTGTTTGTGGGGTGTATTGGGGGTATGGTGTTGTTTTTGTTTGTGTTGGGGGTGGGTTGTTTTGGTTAGGTTGGGTTTATGTTTGGGGGGGTTGGGTGAGGTTTGAGGGTATATTGTTGGGTGGATTAGGGTTTGGGTGTTTTGGTAGATTTGATATTGGTTGTTGGTGGTTGGAGGGGTGTGGGTTTGTTGTGTTAGAAGATTTTTTTTTGGTGATTTGGGTAGGAGGTTGTTGATTTTTGGGGTGTGGGGATATGGGTGTGGTTTGTTAGGGGGGGGGATGTGTGTAGGGTTTGGGGTTTTGATGGATGTGGGGGTTTGTTGGTGAAGAGAATTATGTGGGGGGTGGTTTGTAGGTGTGGGGGGGTGGGTTGTTGTTTGTGGATGGTTGGTGTTTGGATGGTTATTATAGGTTGGGTTGTTGTTTTTGTTTGGTTTGGGTTGGGGGGTGGGGATTGATAATATAAAATTTGGTATATTTGATAATGACAGGTTGTGATGTTTTATACTAGAAATTTATATGAGGATTTTTTTGTATTCTCCTAATTCCGTTTATGGTGACAATTTATACCAAAAAATGTAGGGTTTTTCACTCACCCCTTGCTCTCAATGTTTAAGAGTTGCTAGTCTAGGATCAGACATTTCTTGGTAAAGACTACTCAAACTGTTGAGAGCTGATAGTTAGCTAAAAACTATATTGGTTTATCAATGCACCATGTTATGCAATGAAGCATTGGCTAGTCAAAAGCAAAAACAGGTATTTTGGTAAAAACAAATCAATTCCGCTCCTGATGTTGACAGTTTAAATACCCAAAAACTGGTAGTAATTAACTCACCATAATTTTTTTCAATAAAGAGTTGATTAACCTAGAGCAAACGGACAATGTTAAAGGAAAAATCAAATCCAGTTTTAATCCCAAGCTGGTAAGTTTGCCAAAAAACAACAAAGCCAACTAGTTTGAGATTGTTGCCCAAGAAAAAAGATGTTGCATGTATTGCTGAAAAAGTTGTTGCTGTTTAAGACATGTGTGGCAGAAGGAACGCAAAAGATGTACAAAGATTAATAAAGAGTACAAGATCAGATTTGACAAAGTGTTTGGTAATACAACCTCCAAGAACGTAAAAGAATAAACAAAAGAAACATGAAGTTAAACAAGTTCAACAATCATGTTTAGGGGGGATTGTTGGGAATTGTGTATTCCTAACTTAGTATCGTTAGTTCTATACTTGGTGTTAGCCTCAATTTATTGAGTCGAACAAGGAAGCTCGGTCACTCTACGATGGAGCTATCGGTGCCCTAATATTTAATGTTGTAAAGGCTAATATCGGAATCGGGCTCGATATATAATCTAATATTGGATATGTTTCGGTTTTAATCCCAACCAAGACCCGAGCCCGGTGTCCCTAGTTACATATCCCGCGCGCGAGCGCGCGCGCGTTAAATGTTAGGGGTATATATATATATTTAGATAATTTTCTTTTAAGTAGAAATAGTCTCAAATATATAGATATTTTCTAAAATATCTAAATATATATAGATATTTTCTTTTTTAGAAAATATCTTTTTCATAATATCTAATTTCTTTTCCATTTTTTTTCTCTCTCAACTCTCTCTCATCTCTCTCTCATTTTCGTCTCTCTCTCTCTCTCTAGTTTCTTAGATTCGTGGTTCGGGTTATGAAGTGAAGTGTTAATCGGGAACCTACAATTGGTATCAATCGCCTCGGGTGGATTTCGTGGTATTTTTTTTGTGGTAAGCATATTGGATTCGACAGTTGGGTTGTGTTATCATTCGGCACAAAAAAATTTTCGTGGCTCATTTTGGTGTTACTCGGGTGAAAAGAAGAGAAGAACAAAACCGAGTGGAAAAAACGTTTTGAGCCGAACGAGTGAAAAGCTCAAGGATCGAACGAGCGGAAAACCTCAAGGATCGAACGAGTGGAAACACGTTAGGATCGAACGAGTGAAAAAACGTGTACAACCGAACGAGCGAAAAACGTTTGGATCGAACGAGCGGAAAACCCTTAGGATCGAACGAGCGGACCGAACGAGCGGACTCGAACAAGCGGACTCGAACGAGCGGATCGAACGAGCGGACTCGAACAAGCGGACTCGAACGAGCGGATCGAACGAGCGGACCGAACGAGCGAACCGAACGAGCGGATCGAACGAGCGGATCGAACGAGCGGACCGAACGAGCGGATC
>BQNB010167687.1:2573-13969 GCA_026074375.1 Tanacetum coccineum
CGTATGAAGGACCTTACAGAGTAAGAAAAGCCTACAGAGACAGAGCCTATAAATTAGAAACGCTATCTGGTGAAATAATTGATCGAACATGGAACGGAACAAATCTGCCTAAATTTTATGTTTAAGAATTTCCCGTTTCTTTCAAAGTCTTTGGTAGATTCATTTGTTAGCAAAAAATCTTCATCAAAGTGTAGCAAACTAAGTGTTCATACTTGAAATGATGTAAATCTTTCTACACTAATAATGAAATGGATTTGCTTCAACAGTCTACATTATTTTAGGCCACATATGAGCCTTACATCCTTGAATAAAACATTTAAGGGGTGAAGAAGGGCCACACATGAGCCCTTCAAAATTAAACACCTAAATTCACGTTATCAAGAAGAATAAACCGTTGAAGGTGTGAAGAAGGGCCACACATGAGCCCTTCGAAATTAAACACCTAAATTCACGTTATCAAGAAGAATAAAACGTCGAAGGGCTGAAGAAGGGCCACACATGAGCCCTTCGAAATTAAACACCTAAATTCACGTTATCAAGAAGAATAAAACGTCGAAGGGGTGAAGAAGGGCCACGCATGAGCCCTTCGAAATTAAACACCTAAATTTACGTTATCAAGAAGAATAAAACATCGAAGGGGTGAAGAAGGGCCACACATGAGCCCTTCGAAATTAAACACCTAAATTCACTTTATCAAGAAGAATAAAACGTCGAATGGGTGAAGAAGAGCCACACACGAGCCTTTCGAAATTAAACACCTAAATTCACGTTATCAAGAAGAATAAAATGTCGAAAGGGTGAAGAAGGGCCACACATGAGCCCTTCAAAATTAAACACCTAAATTCACGTTATCAAGAAAAATAAAATGTTAGATGGGGTGACGAAGGGCCACATGTGAGCCCTTTGAAAACAAACACCTGAACTCACGTTAGCTCTCCTAAAAGAATCAAAACAGGGGGAACCATATACAAAAAAGATAAGGAAAACTACACAAGTTGTTTGTTCAAAGTGTTACGGGTACATGCCACCCAGCTAGCAGAAGCAATGAAAAGTTATTTGGCCTTCACAAACAAAGGCTTTAAACGAAAAGACTCTGGTTTTTTCGACAATAGTTGTTCCAGAGAAGCATAAGGGTCATTGACATATTCAGACAAAAAAGGATATGACGCATTCGCCAAATCATCACCAGCTTGGTCGTACTCTTGCTTCGAAGAAGGATGATAACCAGTCATCTTCTCCATAACAAAGGGCTCTTTAAGTTTGGCTACTTCTTCGAAAGCAGCACATCTACCATATATAATGGAGGCCTTAACAAGCTTCGCAACAAGCATACCCATTTCATCACTGCGAATAAGCTTTATAGCAGCATCTGGAACCACTCTAGCAACGACCGAAGCCCTATCCTGCTTCAACGCATCTATCTCCTGCAGAAGCTGAACCTCAGAGAGCTTGAGTCTCTCTCTCTCCGATTCAAGGCCTTCGATTTTAGACCGAATGACAGACAATGTTTGGTCATAATTAACCTATTTTTTTCTCTTCAAGAACAAGCCGGGTACATTCACTGTGAAGACCATCAACACGCGCCTGCAATGTCTCAATCTTAGCACGCATATCAGCAACCAATGGATTCTTATCTAGGTCAAGAAGAGCTTCATTACACTTCTTCTCTAACTCAGCTTAAGCTCTGTTTTTCTCAAGCTCCCTAGCTCGAATAGCATCATACGAAGCTGTGGCCTTATGAAGAGCAGAAATCAACTCCCGGGTCATATCATTCAAAACATTGTCAAGATTAACTTGGCGCATATACGCTCGATCATGAATATCACAAAGCTGCTTTATGCTTATTTGATGAAGATTTTCCTTCCAAGAAGGAGGAGTAACATGAGCCACAACCCAATGACAGTCAGCTGAATCTTTTAACTCTTTGGCCGAAGGAAACTCTATAAAAGAAGGAAGAAAATCATTCAGTAAGGGTCAATGAACACCTATTCTAAAAGAAGACAAGAGCATACCATGAATGTCAGCATCACTGTCAACATCCAAAGGATCGGAGGCTTCATCGGCCACTTTGCTTGCTTGGGCAGCCATTTTTTGAACCTTCAGAAGAGAATCCCCAACCCTAGAAGGAGGTTTTCTCTTGCCAAGCGATCTAAGTTTCTTACATGTCCCAGGAAGAGGGGGCAGAGAAGTACCAACCAAAGGATTCTCGTTGTCCCCAGCAGAAGCATCATCAAAATCATCAACATCTTCAAAGTTAGAAGGATGTACAGATGTGAGTGGCTTCGCATCAATGACTGGAGCCTCATTGTTAACAGATTTTGAGGAGGGAGAGCCTTGGTTATCATCAATACACCCCTTGGGCAGGAACTTGAATTCACCATCAATCCCTTGTATTACGAAGCTTCTGAAGTCCATTCCTGCAAAAAACATAAACTATGTCACAGACGAAAGGGCAGCAACATGTAAGTTCATAAATAAGTCACGAAGAAGTATATACCCTGATCCCGATAATAGATAACAGGCTCCTTAGGGCTATGTTTCCAAGAGGTTTTCAAGCCTGCCAGATAAAGGATGGGGTCGGGGAAGGTTCGAACATGGCAAGGGTATATAGCTATCTGTTCATATAAAGGATCCAATTCGGGATGCAGAGGAACCTTGTCCCCAAAAGATTTTTTGTTAAATTTGTTACAATCAAGTAGCAATTCTGGATAATCTGAAGGGGTGATTTTATCCTCGACATATAAAAAATTGCATTTCCAGTTCGCCAAATGAGTTACAGGCTTAACAAGGGCTATAGGAATATCAGCACTACCTTTATTCAAAAAAGTTATCCAATCACCGGCACGACCTAAATTTAAGAAAGAACGAAGCAAGTTAACAGTAGGTTCACCCTCATACGCTTTACACAAGACGACAAAAGTAGTCATCTTCACTATACCAAAAGGATTGAAACGGGAGATGTACACTTTGAAATAATTGAGGACTTTACATATGAAGGAAGGGATAGGAAGCCTAAGATTAGAAAGTGAAAAGTGACGAGTATACTGACCAACGTAACCTAACGGGGCATCAAAAATTGTCTGTGACTTTTTTGGAAAAATAATCTTAACATCCTGGGGTATGTCAAAATCTTGGACGAACTGAGTAAGTTGATCTTTCGTCAAGGTACAGGTTTGAGAAGAAATCACAAATTTGGAATCAATAGAAATTAAAAAAGAAGAGAATGTACCTTTGAAAAGAGATGATTTGTGAAGCAAAGAAAAAGAAGATAAATTTCGGAGGGGAAATAGAGATCTTTATATAGTAAATAATATGATGAATCAAGCCATACACGTGTCTGGTGGGATTAATAGAGACGTTTGGATTCTGAAGATTATGGCGCACATATCTCAAGGAGAGCTCCTCTTTTTTCGTTATCCAACTAACTTCCCTATCAAGTGGGAGTAGCATTCAATACGCGTGCACGTTTCGAATGAAGGTTGATGACAAGTTCACATAGGAAGAATATACAAGATAAAGTTATACGCTGAAGAATTTTATTTTTGATGACGATTGATAGTCGAAAGCAATGCACTTATAGATGCATACATCACATTCGACTGGGGGGCTTGATGACGTACCCTCCCCTTTGGCTCGGAGGTCTCCCCTTTGAAGCCCAAATGGGATCTTCTCCCAAATACACTACATAACCTTTGAATAGTTTCGAGTGGCGTAAAATTATCTTCAGGATAATTACCAGTATGGGAATCCGCCACGCGAAGCCCTACACCCTTCGCGGTGGGCCTTCAACGAAACTAGGGCAGAGGTCAGATAGTCAAACCTACGTTCTCCATCTCTACTGGGATTTTCCTGCCAAAATAGAGATCGTGGTACACAATCCCAGAATCACCCTTTAAATCGTGGGACACCCCCCACGATAACCGGCTTTGGTGCTAAGCCTCGTCCCATCTCATTTCTACAACTATGAATAGATGGCAAAGGCTCCAGGTATGGCTAAGACTGTCATACATAGTTACTTACGCTTTCATACTTTCTCAATACAAAAAGCACAGACTTACTCTAACGCCGGAGGTGATTCGCATGGACACCCCTTGTGCCTTACTTAATGTAGTGTTTCCATTTGTGTAAACACAGGTTACTCAAGGCTTGGCGACTCAACAACCATAAAAAAGACCCTTCGATCTCATCGAAGCCTGATCGTGCCCATATTTGCACAATCAGTGGCCCCATCCGTGGGACCGCAACAATTAGTCATCACTAAATCCAAATGTGCACTATAGAGTCTAGAGCCAAGAGATCATCCATAAATCTCATCAGGACACTATTCCAATATACTTGTCTTTCAAAAATTGTGGAAACTAGTAATTACTTAAGAGTCCTACGCATTATCCTTGTGATTTTGCCAGAACATGAGAGTGATACTTATGTATTCACAATGAAGATGGAAATCCTTCCAGTGTCAACATCAAACAGCACTGCGGTAGGTAACTTGTGAGATTCTAAATGAATCAAATTTGTGACAACTGGAAAGCAACGATGGTGCAATTCTATATGAATCAAACTTGTTTTAGATTATGAATTGACGATTGATGAAGATTTTGAAATGAATTAAAACTCTTGGTGTGTCACAAAATCATTTTAGCAAGTGACACGTCGATTGATTTTTCAAATCGATTTTTTATTCAATCGGTGAGACAGTAACTCACTGGTTCACTCTTATCGTGTTGTCTGCTTTGAGACGCTCCGGTAATGAGAACATGCTGAGTACGATGAATCTAATACACACGTGTTAGAAAGATTCAATACTGCAAGTTGGAAGTCCTATCAAGGAGATTCTTCCTAAATTGAATCCACCTGATCACAGGTCAATCTTCACGGATTTTAAGGTTAATCCAACCACCAAGGGCGAATGACAAAGCCATATTCGTCCTCCCGCTTTATTGCTAACTAGCTTATTTTATGTACATATAAAGATGGAGATGGAGGTACCCTATTCCAGCAAGTCTCAAAAGATTCATAGCCACATGCTCATACTCGACCGACAAATGTAAAGACATGATGAAAGCTCAAGTACATGTTTCAAGACTTCTGCTACTCTGATACTGCACGTCCTTCTTGAAGAGACAAAGTGTTAAAGTTAAAAGACTTTAATAAAGATGAATTTATCTGCTTTCAAGATTCAGAGAGTATGAGCACGTCGGTCCGAAGGTCACAAGTACACAAGATTGGCAAATGATCACAAGATGATGATAAGAGATTATATTCGGCTAATGATCTCAAGATGCTCAAAGATCACATACAAGACAAAGCCAAAGGAACAATGCTCAAGCCTAAAGTCTAAAGATCACTACAGCATATTCAAAAGTTAAAGACTCAAAGAAGTCAAGATTACGAGCACAAGACTGAAGACCTACATAGTATGCTAGGTTTAAGTATTTGTAAAATGGAGTAACCTCCCTTAGGGGGAGATTGTTAGGAACACGAAAGTATCAGTCACTTCCATAAGTTAGCTCGTTATGTAATATTTGGAACCTAAGTTAGGTTAACGGGCCAAAGCCCATATGAAGCCCACATAAGGCAAGTGTGCCATGGGTTTTTGTAGGTATAAATATCCTTTTTATGCCATGGAAAGGGTGGTTGGTTGTTTTCATTCTCACATAGTAATATCATTTTCTCTTATCTCATTCTCTCACTAGAAAACTTCCTCCCATCTCTTTCTCTCTCTAGATTTCTTATTAGCTGATTATATGTTATAGATTACTAGTATTCTACACTTTGTTTTCCCTTCGTTGCTATGATATTCTTTTTCTTCCTATCCTTCTTAGGTTTCTGCTAGGAAATCTATGAGGACTTGTGCCTTGATCGCGTTTCTTGTCTTGTAATCTATTTCGTGCTCTCCGAGATCTATGGCCTACCTAGCCATTCTACCCTTTTTTAGCCTTCATTAACAAGAGCCTTATTGGCTTATTTGGTGAGACTGTGACTTTATGTACTTAGAAGTATCTTTTGAGCCTCCTTGCTGCATTAATTAGAGCGAGTACTAGCTTCTCCATAATTAGGTAGGTTAGCTCAGCTCCGTGTACTACTCTGCTGACAAAGTATGTTAGTCTTTGGTCTTTCCCTCTCTCGACCATCAGGACTACGCTTACACATTCTTTTGATGTTGCCAGGTACATTATTTAGTTTTCTCTCACGTTTGGTGCTATGAGAGTAGGAAGCTTTTGTATGTACTTTTTCATTTATTTGAAGGCATTACCTGATTATTTTGTCCACATGAATTCTTTCTTTTCTAGGCATCCCTTAAGGGTTTTGAAAAATGGTAATGCTTTTTATGCACTTTTGGTCAGGTTTCTGTTCAAGGTTGCGAGTTTACCGTTTAGGCTTTGGACTTCTTTGATGGTTTTTTGTAGCTCCAGATTCATTAATGCTTGAACCATCGCTGGGTTGGCCTTGATGCCTTGCTTTGATACCACGTGTCCCAGGAACTGGCCTTCTTCCATCTCGAAAGAACATTTCTTTAGGTTGAGCTTCATGCTGATTCCCCGTAGCCTTTTAAACGTTTCCTTGATGTCTAGCAGCATATCTTCTTCGTCCATGCTTTTTATTTCCATATCGTTTATGTAGGATTCCATATTCCTCCCGATTTGACTTGTGAAAACTTTGTCTACTAGCCTTTGGTAGGTTGCTCTGACATTTTTAAGTCTAAAAGGCATTTTCTTGTAACAGAATACTCCTTTTGGAGCATGGAACATTGTCTTCTAAAAGGTATTTTATTATAACAGAATACTCCTTTTGGAGCATGCAACGTTGTCTTGTGTTCATCCACCTTTGCCTTTTTAATATGGTGATACCCTTTGTACGCGTTCAATAAGCATTTGATTTTGTAATCTGAGAGGGAGTCTACTTTCCAGTCAATTTCTGGCAGCGAATAACAGTCTTTTTGGCAGGCTTTGTTGATATCGGTAAAGTCGACGCACATCCTTAACTTGCTCGCATCATTTTATGTCATGGTATCCGGACATGATAACCCTTGGGCCCATTTTTTATTGATAGAATAATATTGAGTGCATCGTGGAAGGTATCATCCCTAATTCTGCAATGGCGGTTCTTCTGAAGAGCATGTTTTGCGGAGAGTCGGATCGTACTATTAAAAACGTGATCTATTTACTTATGTGATGCAGTGCTTCTCCTACTGTTATTCTAAGGGTGATCTCTCCTAGCGGGTTAACCTTTTCTTCGGAGAACCATGAGAGCATAATGTAAACATCTTTTCTCTTTTCCGTGACTTCTTTTCAAAGCTTTAGAAAGAAATGTTCATATATAATATCGCAAGATGCGCCTCCGTCCAAGAGAACTCTTCCTACTTGTCTTCCATATACTAGAACACTTATGAGGATCAGATCTACTAACGGAGCCCTATTGCGTATTGGGGGAAATATCATTTCTCCTACGCCCATGATTCTCGAAGGTTCTTTCCGCTTGAGGGGGTTATTCACAACTCCTATCATTAGGATTGGTTCTTCTTTTCCTTATGTAATAGGCTCTGCTTTTACAGTCGGTGCTTGCCATTCTCCGAGCTAAGTCTCTGACAATTTTACCCTTCATTTTCTAATTCCTTTTATCAAATAGGCCAGCTTTTTTGACTTGATTGCTTCTTCTATCTGGTTCTTCAGTTCTCTGTAGGCATTGGTATCATGACTGTAGTCTTGGTGGAACTCGCAATATTTAGAAGTGTCTCTTGCTTTTGACACCATTTTTGGAGGCTTCACAAACGTCTTCCCCGCCTTTTCTAAGACGAGGATTTCTCTAGGGCTTTTTGTAAGATTTTGCAAGATCTCATGATTAGGCTCCTTATAAGGGCTAAACCTATCTCATTTATCCATGTTCTTTCTCCCAGAGCCTTCCCATGGTTTTCCTTTTAGGGTTTTGTCACCGATGCTGCTATCCATGAAGGTTACTGACCTTCCCTTGGAAGTCGTTTCTTCTTCTTGCATCCATGAGTATGTTTTTTCCATGAGTCCATCGTAGCTTTTAGGAAGCTCTATGGATATGAACTTTACTAGTGACTTGATCTTTACACCATGCACGAAACCTGCTATTTTCTGATCTTTATTGAATCTTGAGATTTGGGTTATTTCGTCAGTGTAACGGGTTATGAAAGCTCAAACGCTCTCTCATTCTATTCTTTTTATACCGTTTACCGCTAAGTGAGTTTTGGTCTGCCTTTTTTGTTGATTGAAATGTGTCTGAAACCTTCATTTTAAATCTTCATAACTGGTAACCGCCCCCTTCGGAAGGTTGTTCCACCAAACCCTCGTTACGTCCTTCAATATATAAACAAACATGTGACATGTCACTGGCATTACCCACTTCTCCATCCTCATGGTCCCTTAAAAAAGTGTAAGAAATTTTATGGTTCTCCTTTTCCATCATAATATCTTACATGGGGAGGAACCTTGAGACTATTAGGGAATTGATGCTCTTCAATCCATTTTACTAGTGGTGATGGGCTATACGTATCGCTCTAGTGTACTCCTCTCAAATTATCATGCTATGGCAGGTTTTTTCCATATTCATTCTCTGGTGGGTATGCCATTATCGAAAGATGGCTAAGATTAGCGGAGTATGGTGGGTATACGCCATTCTGGGGGTTAGGTTCGGCCAGAGGGTAAATGCTATTTGGTGGATACTGACCATTCGGAGGATGCGCATTGTTCGGAGGATACACATTGTTTGGAGGATACACATGGTTCGGAGGATACACATTGTTTAGAGGATACACATTGTTCGGAGGGTACAAGTTATTCGGAGGGTACAAGTTGTTTGGAGGGTACAAGTTGTTTGGAGGATACACATTGTTCCCCCTAGGGTTTGACCTTCCGTGATGACCACTCGTACCACCTTCATCCAATATGTTAAATTGCTCGTTCTGGAGAGGGGCCTAATTCACCGAACCTCCGTTAACGACTAGAGCCTCTCTTGGTGACAATGTCCTTCTTCTTCCAGTTTCACGCAGATGAGTGGCTAATAACAGGGGAACGCCCTGCGTTACTCGGCCCTCCGTTATGGTAGGCTGCGATTGGAACCCAATCGGGGCATCCATTTCCTTTTCTTCATCTACATCCTCACTAAAGTAGCCTAAACGAGTTGCTACACATTGTAACCTTAATTCCCTCATTAGTATTCTCATAAGAGGTTCCAAACATAAATAGTTTTCCATCACAAAAGCTTTGGCAACCACTTGTACATCGGGGTGTACTGAGGTCACAATGTGTGTTTGGCTACTTGATGTTACGTTTGATGTGGGGTTTGTAGGTGCGGTGAGTTGTGACCTTCTTACGGTATCTATCTCCTCCCTTTCGGGAGCTACCACTGCTGGCGTCATGAGTGTTGGTGATGAGGGTGTTGTATCAATTTCTAACACCATGGTATTGTAAAGATAGAAGTATTAGAGGTAGAGTATAAAGATGACCATATGAATCAGTATTTCACGCGTCCCACTAGGTGCGTCACTAATTGTACAATGATTTGCACCTTCTTGATCAGAGTCTGCGTAGGATGCATACTAGGATACTTTAATGCGTGGATGAGTATATATGTGACACGATAAGAAAGAAAACGCTTGGGTTGACACGGAGTGTAAGGGTAGACCCTACGAAACGACTCCAGCATGAGAATCAGATGGCATGATTGTGATAAGTGTTTAAAGAGAGAAAGTAGTAAGGGAATAAACATACCTCTTTTGTGAAAGTGAGCCGGTTATTTATATGCAAACCCTAGGAATGACCTAGACTTTGCTACATATCCGATTCAGATTAAATGAGAGGAGTATGATCTCGCTGGCCAATGAGAGAGCTCCGAGATTGTGCGCATGTACAACGGTTATGTACGAGCGAGAATAAAGGACAACCGTTTGTCCTTGTTAGGTCCACAAAATATTATGTTTTGTCTTTTATCACATAGCCTCGCTCTATTGCCGGAAGCTTGGGTTCCTCCGAGGCTTGCACTCCGGTTCAGATGAACTTCGTTGTGTATTGGCAGATTCCCTTTACGCCAATGAACACTTCGAAGTATCATGTGTACAACATCGGAGGCTAGACTCCGACCGTAAAATAAGATACACCATCAAGTGTATAAACTGATTTTAAATTTTATTTAGAATTTTAGCATTTTAGTTTAACCATAACTTCTAATTGAACCACTTAAGGGTCACCTAGTGGCAAAAGAGTTTGTTGCAATCACTCTAAAATGTATGAGGTCTCAAGTTCAAAACCTGCTATGTGCAAACAACCTTGAAGTGGTCATGCCAACCTCCTGAAAAAGGGAGGACTTTACCTGGTTTGAGTATATATGGTGGTGGGTTCAAACCTCGTGAATTAATCAGACAATTTGTCGGAAACCGTAGTTAAAAAAAACTGATTTTAAAAGTTGATATAAGCTATGGTTATAAATGTTGATTTTATAAGCTGCTATAATGTGTTATAAGCTGCTATAATGTTATAAGTGCTATAATTAAAAAAAAGATTAGCGGTAAAATTTAACGATTTTGTACATATATTTTATTTCTTTATTTGCTTTTAGTTTGCTGATCTTATAATGTTTGAACTAAGAATTACTTTCGTATATTTACATGCTTCGTCGTAACGCACGGATGTCAAATCGATCTACATTGGATTAAAGCATCTAAAAACTAGTAGGTTATAAACATCATGCAACTTCAAATGCTCGGTCGTAACGTGCGAAAGTCTAATCCTTCGTAATAATCAAAACTAGTAGGTTATTTTTTTATTAAGGACTGAAAATATAAAACTACGAAAAGATAAAAAAAAAACAAAAAAGACAACAATGTAAAGAAAAAAATATAATAAAAGAAAATAATAATATTTTTTTTTACTAAAGGTATTTCAATAATTTTAGTGTACCAATAACAAAGAATCCCAAAGTAAAAGCACTAAACTACTACTAGTAATTTATTGTAGAACTTGTTATGCTTCTCAATAGCTTATGCTAAAAGTTAAGAAGTTTTGTTATATCTTTTTAATTTAAGTGTTTATTTATTTTTTTACACACATAATTATACATAATTATAAAAGATATATTTTTTTGACTTAAAATAATTAAAAATAAAAAGCAAGAAGATGTATTATTTCTCTTTAAACCTAATAAAAAAGGGTTTGTTTTTTTTAGGAATCGAGTATGAAGCTACCACAATGAACCTTTGCCAAGTAAGAGAATTGGGAGGTGAGGGTAATTTATCCATAGGGCCCTTATCCATATTGATTGCATTTGCTTACATGCCTAACAACTCAATAACTGATCCGTCTTTTAATATCACAATCAATGACTCTAAGTACATATATTGGTCTAAAAAGGTCTACCAATTATTGAATACACTG
>BQNB010167688.1:0-13969 GCA_026074375.1 Tanacetum coccineum
CCAAGATCATCATGATCATTTATTAGGTAACATAAAGAATCAAACACCTGAAAGTAATCATTCGGTTTGTGATTTTTTATAAGCTATTAGGGTGTTTTGTCATAACGGGTGTGAATCAATGAGCAATTATGAGTAAAGCAAGCGATGGCTACAGCTTCAGCCCATAAAGAATCTGGTGATTTAGAAAAAATCAGCATCATTCTTGCAGCCTCAACTATAAATCTGTTTCCTTAACTATAAATCTGTTTCCTCTTTTAATGACACATTTGTTCTAGAGTTCTTGCAATTGATGTTTCATGCGTGATGCCAACCTTTTCATATTATGATTTCAACTTTTTATTCTTGAACTCCGTACCAATGTCTATTCGAACGATTCTGACCGTGACACATAAATTCACTTGAATACGAGTGATAGAGTTGATAATCATCTTGGGATCTTCATCCTTTTTACGAACAAAATTAACCCAAGTGTATCGAGAATAATCATCGACAATCACTAGAATGTATCTCTTGCCATTGATGCTTTCCACCCTCATAGGTCCGCATAAGTCCATATGTAGTAACTATAATCTTTCATCAGTACTAGATACGGGTTTTGATTTGAGGATGGACCGTCTAGTCTTTCCCTACTCACATGCGGAACACAAATGATCCTATCATACTTGAATTTTGAAAGACCAACGACTACGTCTTGTTTGGAATGCTGGTTGATGGTAGCAAAGTTTAAATGATAAAAATGACGATGCCATAACCAAGATTTTATTGAAGAGGCTTTGGACATTAGATAAACTCGAGAAGAAGCTGCAATGTCAGAAACAGAGATGGTGTACAAATTTGATTCATGAGATCCAGTTAAGAGATCGTCACCCTCCAAATTTTGTACATAGCACATTTTCAAACGAAATACTACTTTTAGATCTCCATCACAGAATTGTCCAACAATGAAAAGGTTGTGTACAAGACCTTCAATGTAGTAAACATGGAAAATAGTAATGTTTCCATGAACATAATCTCCATATCCCGTGATCACAGCGAAATGATCGTTTTCAAAGCGGACAATACCCATGAACTTTTTGGCAAAGTTTCTTAGCAGTTTAAGGTTCATTGTCATGTGCTCGGAGCACCCCGCTATCGACAATCCACAAGCAAAGTTGAATCACATGCAACAGATGAAGAAAACAATGATGGAATAGTGGACAGTATGACTACCTATTTCTGAATGGGAACTGAGGTCTTAGAGTGAGGCAACACATTATCTCTACTCTTAGGTACGCTCGGACTCATTTGCGCATATTTGTTCCAACCATTTTGACTACTTCCTACTCCTTTTTTCTTTGTTCTTCAAGTAGCTACTAGGTGTTCTAAATTGCTTAGAAGCTAAAGTTTTCGGTATATTACTAGAGATCTTATTTTTCATAGCTAAAGGGGTAGCAACAACAAACTTAGTTTTCGCAGCTATAGGGGTAGCAACTAAAAACTTAGTTTTCGCAGTTATGGGGGAAGTAAATAAGGCTCTCTTAGCTCTAGGGTTCACTGATAACATATACTTAGCAACACATTTATCATGACAAGGAGTAAGCACACATTACCATAAGAAACACACAAAACATCTGAATTCGCTTTCAAAGCGTTCACAACATTAACATTCGTTACACTAGATTTTGTCTTAGAAACATTCACAGTAGATATAACATGCGTTTTATTATTATTCCTAACATGAGTTTCTACATTCTTTAAATACTCAGAAGTGCATCTACCCTTAGTGTTAATAAGACACTATTCTTCAAACGTGAGCTCTTACTCAGTGGTCTTCTAACACTTGACACCTTTTAATCCTGTAAAAGCAGAAACAATCACATTAGTTTTCTCATGTGGTTCTTGCTTATCTTTTGTGTTCATCTCGTACATTCCTGGTGCAATGATCTCTGTGTTACTTGTGATTCCTTTTCCTTTGTTAGGTAAAGTATGTGAATTGACTGGTTTTGATAGATTTTATTTCTCAACAATCTTAGGAGCAAACCTAGACTTTTGAGTTGACTCGTTAATGGACGATTTAGGAGAAATGGATTTGCCTAAGATTAATGGTTTTTCAATCTTAGTATTCACAGACTTTCCTTTCTTAGTATTTTTTAGGCTCTCTTTTAATTTAGAAATTGTTATCAAAAGATCTTGATTTTGGGAGCATAGATCACCATTTTCATATGTCTTTTGATTAACATTCCTAATTAATTCATTAATCTCTTTCTGAGTCCGATTCTGTGTCTTTTTAATGGAATAAAAAAGCTTTTGGTATTCAATTTTTAAATTCTCATTCTCTTTTACTAAAGACTCAACTTGAAATGCCAAAGACGTGTTCTCATCATCAAACCTTTCCACTTTTGACATCCAATAGTTTGCAAAAACATCTTTCTATTTTTATGTGTAATTCTAATTCAAAAGCAATGCTTTGAGCTTGGTATATTTAAAAATCATTTTTAAGAATTACAATCCGTTTTAACAAATTCTCTTAGACATCTTTGGACTCTTTTGAATTTCTCTCATTCTCTATTCTTAAATTCTCATTCTCAATCTCCACAGAAGAATGCACAACAATATTTTTAACATCATGAGCTAAAGTTGCTTCTAAGAGTCGATCAAGAGCATCACTTAAAATATCATTTTTCGGTGATGTTTCATCCAATTCTCTTTCCATTGATTCAAAAATATCAAACATCTCTTTCACTTCCTTTGTAAACTCCTTTTGAAAATCGTCTACGCATAAACGTAAATGGTGATTTATTTGTTTCACCTCATTTTCAAAAAAGATTCGAATAGAGTAATCTGAATCTCATGCAAAATTTGAACCATTTATTGTAGTTTTAGCTTTTATTATGTGCTAAAAAAGTTTAATATCATATCCAAGTGTGTCAAAATATCTCCTCACTTGACTCTGTTTTGGCATTTTTGGTAGAGGTGAACTCGATTTTTTTAACACATTCTTTCTCAAGAGTTACATTAGAAGTGGAAGCTTGGAAAAATATTGTTGTTCATAAGAAATTTCTTTGTGAGGAACAAATGTTTCATAAAGATGATTCAATTTCTTGTAATTGATTGGTTTTATTTTTAACTTTTGAACTTTTTCATCTTTTTAAAATTCTTTCATTTTCAATCGACTCTTTTAGCATCCTCAAGAGTTTCCTCAAAATCATGAACAGAAACATGCACTTTTTTTATCACGAAGAGAATTAGCATGATATAACTCAGGATTAATGTGCAATGGCTTTTTTGAGAAGACACACATTTTTATACCTCAAACCATATTTATTAAATGAATCATAGTACGAATGAGGTTCAGGACCAAGCATATGAATCGTTTGAAGTGATTGACTTGTTGTATAAATGATGTTTTCATGTCCTTTGATTTTTTTGTGCAAGTCAATAGTATCATCAAGATACTTGTCCTCACGTTGTTTAAAATTTTCTTTCAAAGCATTACACTCTTGAGTTAGTTTCTAAATATTACCTTTTTGACAAGAAATTTTAGTTGTTAACTCATGTTTTTCTTTTTCAAGAGCCTCGAGTTTTCGTTTGTCAAGAATAATTTGGGTACTCAATTAGTCTTTTAATTGCTTCTCTCAATTCAGAGCCTTATTGTACGCCACTTTATAGTCATATTTGTTTGGGCCAATGACTGAAATGAGCCAAGAGATTTCTTTTTCTCACCTAATAAGCTTGTTAAGGAAAAATTCCAAATAAAGATATCGCGATTGCGCGACAAATTGAAAAAGAGCGATTCCTTTAAAATATCGACACGTGTGCATTTTGAGTTACTATTTAGGTCAAAAAATGTTTTTACTTGATTTAAACAGGGTTTTACTCGATAAATTTATAGTTTTGTCTTTTACAAAAAAAGATAAAAGTAATAAAAATGAATTTTATTTTTTCAAAATTCGTTTATGTTTTTCGTGTAAAAAAGTATGGTTTGACTTATTTTAATTTAATCCGCGAGTTTTCAGACTTTTCAAAATTTTCCTAAGCAGGTTGACCAAAGAGGTAACCACAACTACCTAACACACTAATCTAATTCAAACACAAAAACAAACTCAAAACATAAAACAAACAAACACACCGATCATTAAACATACAATCACAGACACACATACACCATTATGTCAGAACAAAATAAAGAACAACAAATAATTGAAAATGAAAAACTGAGTAAGGTAATGTATAGGTAGGGTTTCCCCTAATCATCTTCTATTGTTTTTGAGTTAATTTATTAATGTTTAAATTGATTTAGGGTTTAACTTAATACTAGGGTTTAAACAGATTTAGGGCTTAATCTAATATGGTTTAAATTGATTAACGGTTTCAGTTAATTTTTTGTGTTAAGCGATCTAGGGTTTATCACTTTGTTTCCATTTTGTTTGGTTGTTTGTGTACTTTTGTTCCTTTTTTGGTTTATTGTATCTTTTATCCCTTTTTGGTCTAAAATTTCCCAAAAAAGACATTTTTTAGAATAATCTTAAATGCATGTCATTTTTAATTATATGTAAATGATTATGTTAAAATTTAAGAAGGTAAATGATTTGCAATGTTTAATTTTTATTTGTTATGCAGCCCTATGACTGCAAAGTTACCATACGGTCAAAACTGAGAATGATCTTGAAGATTAAAGAAAGGATTTCTAGTTCCAAGAAGCGACTAGATGTTTTTAGAAACATTGTATTTGGAAAGTGGTTAGATCTCGATGACAAAGACTGTGACAACGATTTGCTGAACTACGTTCTTCACCATCAAAGGCCCAGCCTCAGTAAGAGTATTGTTTCAAATATCTTATTTGACATTGCTGGTCGTACGTTATTGCTAGGAAGGGCAGAGTTTTGCTTAGTGTCTAGTTTAGCTTGCGGGAAAGTTGTTTACCCTAAATATTTGGATGACATAATTCTTCCTTTTGTTAGACGTGTATTTTTGGACAAATTGAAAAAACTAGAAAAGAAGAAGGCTGGTTTGGGTAAAGCTGCAAAAGATAAAGCAGTCCAGCCAAGCGACAAAGGTGATAAAGATAGTGTGACAATTGGAGACCTAGGTAAATTGGTTTAGAAGGATGCCAAGTGGAAATAATTGAGTGTTGATGATTTCGTATGTGTTTGTTTGTTGTACATGTCGGAATTAATTTTTAGGGGTCAAGAGGATAAAAAGGTTGTCCCGACCTTTATGTTGAGGCTGGTAGAGGATTTAGCAGCTTGGGACGATTTTCCTTAGGGTGAATACTATTAGGAAGAATTTCATAAAATGGTTGTGAATTTGATTGACAATCGCAGAAAGAATCACATTGAGTTTAAGAAAGACAATCCTTCTAAATTACCAACGTACATCATACACGGATTTTCTTGGCCACTTAAGGCAAGTATTTGTCAAGTACCTTAAATTTGTTTAGATAACAAATCTATTTGTCTAACTAACGACATTTACAGGTTTGGATATTGGAATTGTTCCCCAACAGTTATCACTGGTGGTCTAGAAAATCAGAAGTGACACCTAGGTGTCTTGCGTGGTCCAAAAAAACCAATTTTGAAAAACTTAATTACAGTGAACTGTTTGGGCCGGTAATAACCATTAGCATACCATAACAAATTTAAATTATGAAATATTGTTTAGTTTTATTGTATGTGTTTTATTTACGACCATGTTGTGATTTTATTATAGGATTCACATCCAACTACTAAGCTTCAACCAACTGATGCAGAGATAGGGTAGAACTGGTATAGAAAATCATATGACTATCTTGAGGGTAAGTAAAAATCTGCATAGATGGATGACTTGGGTGGCGTCTCTCATGGTTATGAATCTGATTCATATACTGGACAAGATGGACGTGGTGCCATAGATGGAGCAAAAGTTAGTGGTGAGGCTATGAAAGATGCTGAAATAAGTGCAGTAGCTCAATTTGAAGAAACAAAATAAGCTAGAGAGATTGTCCTCGAAAATAAGGTTGAGTTCTTGGAAGCTAAAGTAGACAAAATACAGTTGTATCACGACCAAATGGAAGAGTTTTTAGAAAAAAAATTAAAAAGATTATGCCAGGGTTGGTACAACCAACTCCTGATGTAAAGGTTTGTCTAAATTACTTCAAATTACTATCACTCATATATTTGTAAAAAATATTTTATAAAATATTTTGCATGAATCGCATTATTATAAAACCAATTAATAACCGAACTTGGTTATATATAAAGATCCTTCAGACGCAGCTATTGATGAAGAACATATGGATGTCGTTGGTAATCTTGATGAGAATGAAGGACCTAATGCAAAGGTTTGTATAAATTATAAAATATTTTGCATGAATTACATTATTATAAAACCAATTAATAACCGAACATGGTTATATAGGAAGATCCTTTAGACGCAGCCATTGATGGAGAACATATGGATGCTGTTGGTAATCCTGATGATAATGAAGGACCTAATGCAAAGGAGCCCATTTCCCATGTTCTAAACACGCTAGTTGATAACAGAGATGTGTTGATGACAAATGCACATGGCACTATCAATCATGCAGACCCTCCTAGTCACGAGTCTGAAATAATGTCACCATGCGGTTCAGAGAAAATAGGAGATGGATTAGAGGAGCAAAAGCTAATCAGGTAATTCTTACTTATGAACTGGTGTGTATTTGCCGAGTAAGTATTCTTGTAAACGTACTCCTACTTTTTAACATATCAATATTAACTTAAACCGTTACGTACAAGTTTTCAGGAGGATGTTCCAACATCGCAGAATACTATAAAGGCGGAGGTGAGTTCCGCACAAAAGTCTTTGAATCCAAGGTTAGATTTTATTATTAACAAATACCAAAAAAGAAGGTGGTTGCAAGCATAAAAGAGAACCATCTACGGTCAATATAAGGCGTTCAAAGAGACACAAATAGGAGGTGTTGTTGATGGCTGATAATGGAGAGGTTGTCAACGAAACCCAACTCCCAGATTTACATGAGGTATATGTTTTATAATTTATGACAAGATATTTAGTAGTTTTCAGTTTGTTGACACTAAGTACGGATTGTTTAGGATGTTACAAAACCACGTGATTTGAAGAGAAACAAGAAGAAGGGAACTTTGTTACAAGAATTCCTGCCTATTATTAGAAAGGATGGGAAGGAAATCCAATATATGTTTTATATCTTATAACATGTTAATTTGGAAAGGTAATCAAAGATGGTGCTTGATTAGAGATAATGCATTCACCCATTACCTCATAGTGGGTAATACCTCATTCCTTAATATTTTGAGGGTAATGAAAATTTGCTCAAGTTATAAACCTCTAACTGCTAAGTTTTACCCTAACCCACCAATTCAACCTTCTTTCATTAGTTTTGTTACGATCAAAACTACTATCACTTTAAATTAAACAATCTTGTTTTTGATATTTTAATTATTCCATGTTTGATCGGTGCCTAGATAAATGCATGTGATTTACTTGATTTTCTTTTTCTTTCAAAAACATATCAAGCATTTATTTTTAGTTTCAACATTGTTTGATGTTGGTTATAGTTCTTCAGTGCTAATTTTGTTACAAAATGACATGCTTGTTGTTTATTTGATGGTGTTACTTATGTTATTTTTTCCTTAACTTTTTTTCTTATAATAGAAATTGAAATATCAAACTCATTGTTAATACAAATATTCGCACGAAAATGATATTTATATTTAATGATCTTCATGTTTTAATAATAACAAATATAATGTCATACTACGTAAAAAAGCTATTTAGTCGAAAGTTAACTTGACGACGACAAATCACTTAAGGTATGAATATGACATTATTAAACATAGTTAATGATCAAAGAAAAATATTTTCATTTGCATAAACCTTTTGTAATCAAATAATTTAAGTTAACACATGATTAATTATAAGCTAGTTATATTAATCATATAAGACAAAATAAGATTAACCATAAGTGGAAACAATCTTTCCAAATGTTCCCAAATCTAGAAAATATTTCCTTATTGATGATAAGAAATATTTTGTTCTAGAAGAATCTAATAAACTAGTATTATTAAGTACAAAACAATATTTTCCATAGATTTGGGGTAAATCACAAAATGACAAATCTTGTCCTAGCTCCACCCATGGATCCACCTAATACACGGTACGGATCCAGTATATGGTGGATACGTGAGTCGCACGGACTAGCTGGTAGGGACATATTTGAATTTCAAAAGCTTGCCTATAAATAACAACCTTAAGCTTTCATTATAAACAACTCTTGACAAATATTTTTCACATACATCTTTTATATTTTATATTCTTTGATCATTATACTTGTTATATAATTCATTACAAGTGATCAACTCATTCCACTCTTTAGTGAAGAACACTTATGAAGACTTCAAGCTTTAAGTATTAATAGTTTAGTTGTGTCATCACGTTTGTGATAATCATTCATCTTGTATATCTTGTGTTGTGTATTGTGTGTATCATATGTGTATGATAGGTTAGTATTTAGGCCACAAAATACATAGTGTGTTAGATTGGTTCTATCTCAAAGTAGAACTCGGTATTTAGCTTAGTACCGAAAAAAGTGTAAGCAACGTGTACGGTTTTCTCCGCCTAAAGGGAGCTTGTTGACATAGTGAAGATAACTCTCAAGTTAGGTACTTGGGGAGTGGAGTAGGGCGAAGAGGAGCTTCATAGCCGAACCACTATAAATCATTGTGTCATCGGTTTGATCTTTCTTATCTTTACTTGTTCATATTTCGTAGATTACTTATTTACTTATTGCATCGCTATCATATACACTTGTGTATATCTCTTGAGTTCACATAAGTCAATAATCTAAGTTTTAATTTAAAACGGTAAAAACTATTCAACCCCCCTTCTAGTTTCCACAATTGGTATCAGAAGCCAAGGTCACCCAAGATCTTTAACGTATATTGTACATTAAAGCTTGAATCGATCTATGGATTCGGATAAATATCTAGAAGGGCAATCTATGCAAAGACCACCTCTTTTTGAAAGTGATCATTTTATATATTGGAAAAATAGATTTGAAACTTATGTGAAAGCAAAAGATTTAGATCTTTGGCATATTATCTTGAATGGTGATTTTCCACCGCTTGCCAGAAACAAAGAAACCCAAATTTTAGAAATAGTTCCTTTTGAACAACAAGATGATGATCTTAAAAAGAAACTTGCTAAAAATAATGAAGCTAAAATGGTTCTTTATAATGCTTTACCTAAAAAGGAATACGAAAGAATTTTTATGTGTAAAACGGCTAAAGATATTTGGCAATCGTTGTTAATCACACATCAAGGTAATAGCCAAGTAAAGGATAATAAAATTGATCTTCTTGTTCAACAATATGAACAATTTACTATCCTTGAAGAAGAATCTATTGATAGCGGTTTTGCTAGATTTAACACTATTATTACTAGTCTTAAAGCTCTTGATGAAGGTTTCTCTAGCAAGAACTATGTTAGGAAGTTTCTTAGGGCTCTACATCCTAAATGGGGAGCAAGGGTCACGGTCATTGAAGAATCAAAAGATTTGTCATCACTAGCTCTAGACGAGCTTATCGGAAATCGAAAAGTACATGAAATGGTCATGGAAAAAGATTCTGAAATCTATAGAGGCAAAACGGAAAGAATTAAGTCCATTGACTTGAAAGCTAAGAAAGAGTATAGTGATGATGAAACTTCGACATCCAGAAGCGATGAAGAAGAATATGCTATGACCGTAAGGAACTTTAAAAAGTTCTTTAGAAGAAAGGGTAAATTTGTTAGGCAACCAAGAGAAGAAAAGAAGTCATTCTGACAAAGGGATGAGAAGAAAGGGAAGAGTGACCAAAAATGCTTTAGATGCGGTGATCCAAATAATCTCATTAGTGATTGTCCAAAACCATCTCGCAACAAAGATCAAAAGGCCTTCATTGAAGGTTCTTGGAGCGATAGCGAAAATGACGCTGAAGACAAAACTAACGATGAAACTTGTCTTATGGCACAATCGTCAAATGAGGTAACTCTTAACTCTTTTTATTTTCATGATAACGCATCTACTCTTGATAATGATAGTATGCAAATAGAATACGATAGCTTATGTGAGATTAGCTTAAAAATCATTAACAAGAATAAAATTTTGAAAACTAAAAGAGATCTTTTAGAAAAAGAAATTTTAGAATTAAACGAGAAAATTAAGAAACTTGAGAGAAGTAAAGAAATTAAGATTGTGTGTAAGTCACATGAAGAACTTAAATCGGAAAATGCTAGACTTAAGGAAACTCAAGTTAAATTTGTAAAATTTGATAAAAGCGCTAATTCACTAAGAGAAATGTTAGATAATCAAAAGTCATATAGTTGTAAAATAGGTCTAGGATTCGATCGTAATAAAGCACCAACTAGCGGAACCAAACCTATAACTTTTATTGGATCGTTCGCTGAAAAAGCAATGGACGGATCCACCATAAAGGTGCACGGATCCACCTTGCCTAGATCCATGAGTCGTACCAATGGTGAAATATCGACAGAACACGTTTTTAGTCCACCTATGTCTTCTAGATCGGATTTTGTTATTACTAGCAAGAAACTAATATATAATAGAATTGATGAGTCAAAGAAACCGTCTTTAAAACCATCACTCAAAGAAACTGAGTCTAGATCGAAAGCACCTCCGCCTAGGAGAAATATCTCTTCTCAACCAAGACACAACACACCTCAACCTAGAAGAAATATCTCTTCTCATCAAAACTTCTATCCTATGAATTGAAACAACCATCAAAGTCAAGGCTTTGTACATATGGGAAATTATATCCCATTTCAATATCCCAATCAATTGCAACAAATTCAAGGGATGTACAACACTAACATTTTTGGACCCATAAAATATAGGAGACCAAATGCTTGAATTTATGTTTGTTGAAATAGGTATGCTTAAGAACATGCTTGGAACCGGATGAGTGGATCAAAGATAGTGGTTGCTCCAAACATATGACCGGTAACAAGAGTTTATTCTCTACCTACAAAGCATACGACGAAGGTAACGTTGGTTTTGGAAGTAATTAAAAGGAAAGATCACAGGAAAAGGTACGATCTCTAATGATTCTCTTACTATATCTAATGTAGAACACGTAGATAACTTAGCATTTAACCTACTTAGTGTCGGCCAAATTTGTGACAATAAGTGTCAAGTCTTATTCACGGAAAAAGGTAGTGAAATAATTAAAATGGTAAAATCATAAGAAACGAGATTAGGAAAAATGGTTTATACGTAATAAAATTAGGAAATAAGTCTCAAGACAAATTATGTCTTGCCATGATAGTGGATAATTCTACCTTATGGCATAGAAGACTTGGTCACGCAAATATGCCTTTAATTCAATCGTTGTTTCTTGCTATTACTTGTGCAAATGATTTTAAACTATATCAAATGGATGTAAAAGTGCTTTTCTAAATGGTTTTATAAATGAAGAGGTTTATGTTGCTCAACCTTCGGGGTTCATTGATTTTCAAAAACCAAACTATGTTATAAACTTAAGAAAGATTTATCTGGTCTTAGCAAGCTCATAAGTTGGTATGATAGACTAAAAGCATTTTTGATAAAACACGAGTATTGTATTCAATGGGAATGGTCGATAACACACTTTTTACTAAGAGATCAAAATCACACCTTGTCATTGTTCACATATATGTCGACGACATTATATTTGGTTCCACGAGTCAAAACTTGTAAATTCTTGCACGTAAGGAGTTTAGATGAGTCTGATGGGGGAGTTAAACTTCTTCTTGGGTCTTCAATTAAACAAATGGAAGACAGAATATTTTTCAATCAATCCAAGTACATCAAGGAGATGTTAAAGAAGTTCGGATTGGAAGATTCCAAACCAACCAAGACGTCGATGTCAACGAAGATCAAGCTCACTAAGGACGATGAAGCCGACTTCGTGGATAGCTCTAAATATCAAGGTATGATTGGTAGTTTACTTTATTTAACCGCGAGTAGGCCCAATATTATGTTTAGTGTTTGCTTATATGCTCGTTTCCAAGAAAATCCTAAGACTACTCATTTAGAAACCGTTAAGCGTATATTTAGGTATATTAGAGGAACTAGTCACTTAGGATTATGGTATCCAAAAGGAACCAAAATAGAAACTATAATTTATGCCGACTCCTACCACGCGGGTGATTACGTTGATCGCAAAAGCACTAGTGGCATTTATACGTTCATGGGATATTGTTTAACATCTTGGTTCCCTAAGAAACAAACGGACCTTTCTACTCACACGCGACCCGAAGTAGCCGAATACGTCCACACTAAAACAGCCATGTCAACAGCACTATGATAACAAGAGCTCATCATATGCATCGACGACGTTCTGATTATATGCGATAATAAAGTCGCTATCGACTTAAGTAAAAACCCCTATAACACTCTAGAACTAAACATATAGAAATCCGTCACCACTTTCTATGCGATAACGTCTAAAAGAGCAACATCTCTATCAAGAAAGTTGCATCCGAAGACAATATAGCCGATATATTTACTAAGCCCTTAAAACGTGAAGTATTTAATTATTTAAGATTAGGATTAGGAATGATGGAACTTATCATGGATAGTGATTCTCCATCATCTCAAAAATAATCGTAAGCGGAAATTTAATGAAGTAATTAATCATTATTCAAAAGATGTTAACTCTCATTCCAATTACAAAAACTTTTGATCGTGAACATAATCGAGATTAGAATTCTACTAGATAAAGAAAATATCAATAAAATGACCATAGTTATTTTCAAAATCTACATGTATGGTCAATACATGAAATTACGAAATCGATTGAAAAGACGAAAAGAACAATCATTGAATTGCAACTCACACTTGTGTTGAAGATGTTTTGTTGAGTCTAAATGTTCATAAATAATTGTGTTATTAGTAATGATCAAACTCATACTAAAAGATAACACACTCCTAGTAGGATCGACTAAGTTGAAATTCCGTCAGGAAATTCACGCAAGTCACACAATTGACTCAAAACTTGGATGTCAACTCTGAAAATTATATGACATACTCCTAATAGTAAATATAACACACTCCAATTGCCAAAAACACAACACCTTACCTCAATTTGCTTGAAAATCAACTCTGTTCATGTTTGTGGACACCTGCGGATCACGGATCCACCATATGGATATCCGTACATTGTTTAGGTGGATTCGTGAGTCTCAAAACGCGGGTAAACAACAGTTTTTGAACAAATTGGGACCACTTTTATTATTATCCAAACACACCCACGAACTAAAACACTAAAACCCTCAAAACTAAATCATAATTAGAGGCAATTGGAGCAACTAATCTAAAAGATCATTAATAAATCATCAATCTAAGACTACTATTGGAAGTGATTTCATCTTATTTTCTTCTTAATTTTGTGTCTAGGGTTTCGATTTTGCAGAAATCAAATAATTTGGGGATTTTGATTTATCATACAATTTTTGCACAATTAAGTCTAAGATATATTAATGTATAACTATTATAATACTTAGAAAACATAATTGAAGTGATTCGCCAAAAATTAATTTTTTGCCAAAAAAAACCCAAGTTATGATTTATAAATAAAACCTCACCTCTAGGAATTCTTCAAAACAAGGGTTGTTTAACCACATTGTTAATACAACGTAAAAACATTTTCTTCATGCATTGGGTATCATGAATGTATACGTGAGGTGCTTAATTCATAAGCATTATTCGTTCCATTCATCTAGAGCAATATCAAACATAGGTTGTGCATTAAGGTTTGCTTATTTCTAGTATTATAGCTATTTTTCTTTTGATTGAATCAAGCAAACCGTATAACACCCCGTGTTTTAGGGTCATTGACGACGTCAATAAATTCACAAGTTATTTTTAGGGTTTTACGCGTTTGCTTTTAAATCGTAATAGTTAAGTTAAATCGCGTAAGTTAAAAAATTATCGTTTAGCGTAATCGGACACCAA
>BQNB010167689.1:0-13969 GCA_026074375.1 Tanacetum coccineum
TTTAGAGTCTTAGTGTAACTAGCTTATTCTGTCCCCTTTTCAACTTATTTTAGTGCTTATTCGTGGTTTATAAAAAAAGTGTTTTTATAAAAAGGGCTTATTTTTAAGTCTTTTAAAAAGTAAAAAAAATTGGCTTTTAAAAAACATTTGGGAATTGGGGGAAGTCCCAGGTGAGCAAAGCTCGAACCTGGGACCTCACCCCTATTCACCAAACGTTTTACACAACACACACTACCACTCGCCCTGGGGACTTTTTCGATTTTAGTTTTCAAAATTAATCCTTTATAGTAGTTTTAGCCCTTTTGGCTTATAAGCCGTTTTTAGCTTATTTTACAGCTTATTTGATAAGATGTTTTTCCCAGCTTATTTTTATTAGATTCTACATTGTTCAAGCTACTTTTGCTAATTTTTTTAGATTTTTATTAAATAGTTTAGTATTTTTAAACATTTAATTTCATTAAAATCGTTTTTAATTCATAAAAAATTATAAAAAAGTCAAAAAAATATAATTCTTTTTTAGAAAATTTTCTTTTAACATTTAGGACTTAGGAAAATTAGATTTGCTTTCGTAGGGTTAAAATTGCAAAATTTGATTTTTTTAAAGAACGGGATTGAATCCCGTTCATGTTTTTAGTGTTTTTAAGCTTAAATATTTTCCGTTTTTGGTATAGTTTTCTTTGTTCTAGATTTTTAGTCAATTAAGACTTATAAAAACCAAAAAGATCATTTTAGGACTTAATTTTGATAATTTAGGGTTTTTAGGTCGCGTTTTAGGATTCCCTTTTTTTTTTTTTTTTTTCTTAGTCCCGTTTAGGATTCTCGTTTTGCGTTTTTAGTTAAAATTTGTCTTCCCTTAAGTGTTTTTAAGTTTTTTCCTTAATTTTATCGTAGTTTTAGAAAACCAATCATAATCTTGTTTCATTCAAGCATCGATTCTCAAAACGACTCTTGACTTTCAATTGCATTCCTCGTTGGGGATAACGACCCGGGAATCATACTCCCGGATTACTATAATTGTGAGTTTTGATTCTTACCCTTATATTATATATTTATAAGTATATGTTATATTTATATATTACATATATTAAGGGTTGAATCTTAATTGATCAGTTTTTGGCGCCGCTGCCGGGGAGGATTGTCTACGATTGTTGAAGCCGTTTGAAAATTTTTGTTTGAAGATCCTTCCGTGTGAAGTTATTTTGTTTATTTTCTTATAAAAAAATACATAAAGATTTTTCTTTTGTTTAGTATAATTATAATATAAAAACAAGAAAAACCAAAAATATAAAAACATTGTCCATAAAAAAAAACAATATAAAAAATCACAAGTTGGTAAAAGAACACCAACATATAATACTTTCAATTGAAGTATTATCCATTAATAAGTTCCCGAACCAAAGAATCAAAAACTTACCTTTTGTGTCTCTCGCGAGGTACGACTCACCTTTTAAAGTTAAACAAACTTCTTTGTGCGTTTTTCTTTTAAAGAGTTACCGAGAAGCGAGTTGATTATTAGGTTTAAGTGTCTTATCTCATTGTCCGTATTTAAAATTTATTGTGAATATATTGTTGAAAAACCAAAAAATAAATAAATTAAAAAACCAAAAAATTAGTATATATTTTCTTTTTACATTTTAGTGCATGCGCACTCGTTCCCAATCTCGTAATTCTAACCGTCAACAACAACAAGTCAACCCGACTTTTGTTGATCCATTCAATCTTGTTGAACCTATTGAAAATCAAGCTCCTCCCAGTAAAAAAATAAAGAATTAAGGTTACGATGGATGATACTCGTACTATGGCTCAATTGCTCGAAGCACCCACCGTGGGTTACGAGGATGCCATCGTTTGCCCGAGATCACCGCGGACAACTTTGAGCTTAAGCACGGTTTGCTTACCCTCGTTCAAAACAAATAATTTTTTGGACATGACAAAGAAGACCCTCATGCTCACATCCGATATTTCAACAAGATCACTTCTACGATGAAGTTCCCGAACGAGTACGTCGGTAAAGCTTATGCTTTTCCTATTTTCCCTCGAGGGTGCCGCCCGGATTTGGCTTGAAAAAGAACCCCCTCGATCGATTCTCACATGGGATGATCTTGTTTCGAAATTCATCAACAAATTCTTCCCTCCTTCCAAAACAACAAATCTTCGAAATGAAATCATGAGATTTCAACAACGATTTGATGAAACTTTTTACGAGGCATGGGACCGATTCAATGATCTTCTTCGGGCATGCCCACATCATGGATTTTCGGAATTACATCAACTCGATACTTTCTATAATGCTTTGAACTCTAATGATCAAGATTCGTTGAATTCCGCCGCGGGTGGTAACTTTTTGGATAAAATGCCTCGGGATTGCCTAAGAATCATTGAGAGCAAATCCAAAGTTCGTAATTCACGTAACAAACCGGTTGTTACCAAAGTGAGTTCGAGCACTTCCACCCCCGGTATTTCTCCCGATGTTGCCGAACTTAAAGATATGGTGAAAGCCTTACTTCTCGATAAGAAAAACCAAACCCACGCTTCCGCTCCCGTCAAAGCGGTCGAGGAAAGTTGTGTTACTTGCGGAGGTGCTCATTCTTACCGAAATTGTCCCGCCACCGATGGCAACTTTTATCGTGACAATATTCAAGAGTACGTCTCCTAAGCCGCCGCAGCTAATTTCAATCAAGGAAATACCGGTTACCGAGCCCCGATTGCTAATCAAATTCGACCTCCCGGTTTTCCTCCCGTTCAACAAAACCAAGGAAATAACCAAAACCGTTACAACCAAAACCGGGGGAATAATTACAACCAAAGCCAAATTTATCGACCACCGATTAATCAACCCCCGGTTCACCAAGCTCCCCCTTACCAAGCTCCGGCTCCGCAAACACAAGGTGTGACAAAGAACGATTTTGAAAGCTACGTCAAAGCTAATGATGCAGTGATGAGAAACATACAAGACCAAAACCAAAACTTGCAAAATCAAATGACCAATTTAATGACATGATTTCCAAATTCGTGAATTCCAATACCGCTTCTACTTCAGGTTCAGGGACACTCCCTAGTAATACCGTTACTAACCCGAAGGTAGATTTAAAGGGTATTACCACCCGAAGCGGTGTTGCTTATTAAGGACCCACGATTCCTACTACTTCTTCTTCCCCTCCTAAAGCAGTGGAACGTGAACCCTAAGTGACAAAGGACACGGTGCTTCCTACTAATAACGGAAGTACCAAAGACGTCCAACCTCCGGTTGTCCAAGTTTAACCTCAAGTACCAAATTCTGAGCCCGTTGTTACTCCCGTTAGTGCTCCGATGCCTAACTTGAAACCGTCAATTCCATATCCTTCCGAAGACTTTATGAGTGAAAGGTGCCGTGAAAAAGCAACGACCAAATTGAGAAATTCTACGAAATCTTTAAAGATTTGAGTTTCGAAATTAGCCTCACGGATGCTTTGATTCTTATGCCAAAATTTGCCTCGGCTCTTAAAGCCTTAATTGGAAATAAAGAAAAATTAAGTGAAATGGCTAGAACTCCTTTAAATAGAGCCAATGTTTCTGGCGGTTACCACAAACAGTTACCTCCAAAAACTTGGAGACCCCGGCAAATTTTCTAATACCGTGTGATTTTCCGGAATGGATGAATGCTTAGCCTTGTGCCGATCTGCTTGGCGCTAGCATAAATCTCATGCCATTATCCTTGTAAAAAAGCTTTCTCTCTTCCGAGTCTAACCTCCCTACATGGATGACTCTGAACTTGCAGACCGTTCGATTACCCAACCGATCGGTATCGCTGAAGATGTCTACCTAAAAGTAGAAAGTTCAAATTCCCCAGCCCTTTGTAGTCGTAAGACTTGATGCCGATCCCCGGAGTTCCCCCCTAATTCTCGGAGGATCCTTCTAGGACCGGACGTATCTTTGATTGATGTTTACGAAGGAATTAAACCTCATCGTGTTGAAAAGAAGCCGTACATTCAAATCACGATCAAACCTTCGAGATACCTTCAAATTAAGAAGATAATTCGGTTAACCGAATCGACGTCCATTTGAAATGGCTTAATGAGGATTATACTCAAAAATTCTTGAGGTTTTTTCCGATGGTGATCGCAAGGTGGCAATCCACACCCTTATTATGACCCGATCGTTTCTTCCTCTTCTCCGACTCTCACTCCCTTTGGTGATAGTGATTTTCTTCTTGAGGAAGTCGATGCTTTCCTCGCTCTTGAAGATGATCCAACTTCACCGGAAGTACATGACTCTTACTATGACCCGGAGGGGGATATTCTTCGTCTTGAATCATTTCTCACTGATGATCTCAATCATTAACACCCCTCCCACTCAAGGGAATTATTTACCCTAGATAATTCGAAAAAAACTTAAAGTTTGGTGAAGCTAAAACGATAAATCTTTAATTGAAGAACCGCCCGAAGTCAAACGCAAGACTACCTCCTCATCTTGAATACGCATTTTTGGAAGGTGACAACAAGTTGCCCGTCATAATTGCTAAAAAATCTTAATGTCTGAGGAAAAAGCCACACTCCACCCCTCCCCAACAGCTCTCATAAAGGTTTTAAAAGTCACACAAGCAATGTCCATCGCTTGAAACATCTCCGACAACCAGGGATTACCCGGAATTTTGTACTCACAAGATTCTTATGGAAGAGGACTACAAACCGGCGGTTCAACACCAAAGACGGGTGAATCCAAAAATCCACGATGTCATCAAAAAGGAGGTTGACAAACTTCTTGACGCCGGAGATAATATAACGCATCCTCGGATGAGATCCATGGGTAAAGCCCCGTACATTGCGTACCGAAAAAAGGTGGCTTTACCGTTGTTGAAAATGATGAAAACGAGTTAATTCCAACTCGATTGGTTACGGGATGGCGTGTATGCATTGACTACCGCAAGTTAAATGAAGCCACCCGTAAAGACCACTTTCCACTACCGTTTATGGATCAAATGCTCGAGAGATTAGCGGGAAACGAGTACTATTGTTTTCTCGATGGTTTCTCGGGTTAGTTTCAAATTCCCATGGACCCTCATGATCAAGAAAAGACAACATTCACGTGTCCTTACGGAACGTTCGCCTATCGTCGCATGCCTTTTGGCTTATGCAATACACCGGGCACGTTCCAAAGGTGTATGATGGCTATCTTTCATGATATGATTGAAAAAACGATGGAAGTCTTCATGGATGACTTTTTTCCCGGATCTTTGGAATTTCATTCCAAAAGCCCCTCTCGTGTAGACAAGATGCTTCAAAGGTGCGAAGACACCAATCTTTGTCTTAATTGGGAAAAGAGTCATTTTATGGTTAAAGAAGGTATTGTCCTTGGCCATAAGATTTCCAAAAAAGGGATTGAGGTTGATAAAACCAAAGTCAATGTGATTGCTAAGTTACCTCATCCCACCACCGTAAAAGGTGTTCGGAGTTTTCTCAGTCATGCCGGTTTCTACCGACGGTTCATCAAGGATTTTTCCAAAATTTCCCGACCAATGACTCATCTTCTTGAGAAAAATACTCTGTTCATTTTCTCCGATGAATGTATTCAAGGTTTTCAAACATTAAAGAAAAAACTTACCGAAGCTCCAATCTTGATCGCCCCAGACTGGGATTTGCCCTTTGAGCTTATGTGCAATGCAAGCGACTTTGTCATAGGTGCAGTCTTGGGGCAACGTCATGAAAACACTTTAGGCCTATACACTATGTCTTAGTAAAAACTATGAACGAGCATAATCGATTACACCACAGACGGAGAAAAAATGTTTTAGCCTGTGGTAAATGCCTTCGAAAAATCCGAGATCTTACCTCATCTTGAACAAAAGCGTAGTGTATACGGATCACTCCAGCCCTAAAATATCTCTTTGCTAAAAAAGATTCAAAGGCGAGATTGCTCCGGTGGGTTCTCCTCCTCCTTCAAGATTCACATTCAAAGTAAATACCAGTCAAAAGAGCCAAGAAACCTCACGGCCGTCATCTTTCCCCGATTAGAAATCCGTATGAAAATGTGCTCGACCCAAAGGAGGTAAATGAAAAGTTTCCTTCTCTAGATCACTTAATATGCGTGACTTTTCCGTCGTGTGACTCAAAGTACCACCCCGTGGTTTGCCGATTATGCAAAATTAACCACGCGGAGATTTCTTTGTTTAAAGGGATGAAGTCCCAACAAAAGATACATGTTTTCCAGGATGTTAAACACTACTTTTGGAGACCCAATCATTCAAAATAAGAGCGAACAAATGATCCGCTGTGTGTTGCATGGCCAATAAGCTTTTACATCCTCAACAGGCTAGCCATAATGGACCCACTGGGGGACATTAAACGCTGCCAACAACAAACCGCCAAAAAGGTTTTTTGACTCAGATTTTATTGGCCACGATTTACAAAGATCCTCCTGACTTGTCCACCCGATGTGACCACTTTCATCGCAAGGAAATTTTTTGCAACGTTATGAAATGTCCTCAAAATTCCATCCAAGTTTGTGAAATCTTTAACGTGTGGGGCATCGATTTCATGGGGCCATTCTCGTCTTCACGAGGGAACAAATACATACTCGTGGCGGTCGACTATTTGTCAAAAGGGTTTACAAAATCGCTCCCCCACCAACCGACCGCCCGAGTTGTGATTGCCAAATTATCCTTAAATCCTCTTCGCCCGAGTTCGGTGCCCTTGCGTGCAAACATAAGTTGATCCGCTGAACTCATTGTTAACAAAGACCATTTTGCAATAGGTCATGCTTAAATACGAGTTACTTCACCGTTCTCTCCACCGCGTAGCACCCACAAACAAGTGGCAAGTTGAGGATCCAATCGTGGCTTGAAACGAATTCTTTAAAAGAGACCGTGGCGAGAACCGTGCATCTTGACGCACAAACTAGATATGCACTTTGCCTTCCGTACCGCTTGAAAAAACACCCATCGTAGTACCCATACGAAGTCTCGTGTACGAAAGGCAGTCCATCTACCGATCGAGCTCTAGCACAAAGCCTACTTGGGCCTTGAAGCATGCAAACTTTGACCTTGAGAACCGACGGTGATCATCGTAAAGTTCAATCTCAATGACCTTATGAACTTCGTGATCATTTCCTAGAGAACTCTTTGATCTATAAAGAGAAAACAAAGAGGATCAATGACTCAAAGATCAAAAACCGCGTTTTCAACGTCGGTGATCAAGTCCTCCTCTTTAACTCTAGATTGAAGATGTTCTCGGGTAAGTTAAAATCCCGTTGGTCCGGACCATTCACCATTACCCAAGTCTTTCCATATGGCACCGTTGAGTTATCCCAAAACTCCGGGCCAAATTTCAAGGTGAACGATCATAGAATTAAGCACTACTTTGGAGGGGACGTACCTCAAATGGTTGTCCCGGATCTCCAAACCTTCCCCAAGGATAAATGAATTCGGGGATTGGGTCAAGCTTAGTGACCCTAAACAAGCGCTTCATGGGAGGCACCCCATGCCTATCCTTAGTTATATTATGTAGTAATGATAATTTATTTTTGTTTAGTGATAGGGTGCATTTTCTCCTTCACGTTTGCTTGTGTTTTTGTGATTGTCCAGAATTATTCCAGATTTTTGAAGCCTCTCGTGCTCGCGGTTTTGTCCTTCGATCACAAGTGCTTCAAAATCCTCAGCTTCATTTGGGAAATCCAATATCCTAATCTTATCAACTAACGTTTATCTTTAAGCATACTTAGTAAACGGCTTAGGATTTATGTAGAGACCCTTCTAAAAACATTGAGGACAATGTTTAATTCTAGTATGGGGGGGAGGATCTATCAATTTGATTATGCATGCAGCCGTTGTTTTTGCATAATCCCGTTTTTACCACCAAAATTTCAAAAAAAAAATGAAAAAATTTGAAAATTTTCAAAAATAAAATAAGTGTTTTGTCACAATTTTGACTTTCTTGCTGGGTAGAATAAGAATAAATTTTGACTCGATCGAGCGTGTTGAGCTCTAGCTTGTTCCTTAACTTTTAGGCTAAGCGTTCGCGAAAATTCGCGAAGAACGAAAAATGATAGAGTTGATTATGGGTTGGATGCTAAACAAGGATTAGTTGGAAATCTTAAGAGCTCATGTATGTAATTTGTGGCTTTTTCTCCCATAAGTTTTTCTAACCGATTAATAAAGACGTGCTAATTTTTGAAATTAAACTTAAATCAATAATTTTTATGTATGTAGTATAGGCAAAAAAATTGAGTCTTTGTTCCGAATTTATAACTTGATTTTATCAAAAAGAAGAGTCTTTCTTCTACTTTCAATAAGAATTATATATATATATATATATATATATATAATATATATATAATATATTATGAAAAATTAGAAAATGAAAAAATATAATAAATAAAAAACAGTGGGCTGGAAAAAAAGTTTTGTTGTAACTTCCGGCTCACACCGATGTACATGAGCCTTCTAAAGAAGCCCATAGAAAGAATAAAAAACTGAGACTGATAAAAGTTTGCCGCATCTGCCGGCTCACAAATAACCGATGGTGCACAACAAGCCATTCTAAAAGTCGAGGGATACAATTACAATCAATGTTATGTTTAATATTAAGTGTGAGTTAATAAATAGATCTCTTTTTGTTAAATTTAAATATGCTTCTGAAACTTTGACTAAACAATTTTAAAAAATTTTAAAAACGCCTATGTGTATACGGGAAACCTGGATAGTTTTTTGAAACCTAAGGTCCTGTTATTCCCGATACTAGTCTCTTGGGGTTTCAAAAGCCTGGTCCACTTAGCCGCAAGGTTGGATGTGCGGGACGAAAGTCGCTATCAAATGGGATGATCTCGCCTTCAAACTCATTATTCCTCGGGGTGGACGTGAGGCATAGAATTTTGCAAAAACGATGATTCATGGTTTGAAATTTAAACATCAAGCATACACCTAAGATATAATAATTTTGGTCGGTAGTAGAAAAAGTTTACAAGTAGCAAATATGAGTAGTGTTAAGCATCTTAACTGATATTTAACATGTGATTTCGTTTTAAAGCTTGTTTGGAGTCAAGTGACAGTCGGGACTATAATTTTTTCCTTTTTGGTGCATATTCTGATCGAAAGCATCTTGTTCTAGATTCGCCCACTGTTATGAAAATAACGAAAGTCAAATAAGTTAGTTAGTTGCTTAAATAGAAAAGTACAAAAAGATAAAAAAAAATACAAAAATATTAGGAATAAGTGTATACATATAAAAAATGGTAAAAATTGGGCTTTTCGAAACTATTGATTCTTTAATTCCCCTCGATGAACACTTAGCTACTTTTCGAGGTAATTAGTCGAGGGGGATCAAGATTCTTAGTTTTCTAAGTGCTTACTTATAGCATTACGTGAGGACACGCAATAGGTTAGTATGGGGATTTTGGTATGTGTTTAATTACACATACCTTTGACCACTAAAACCGAACTTAAATGACTAAAAACGTACCAAAAATACATTGTATTTGTATGTTTTACATTTGTATTATGCAGGTAATGGATATCCAAGAAAAGGACAAAAATCGAAGCCAAAACGATAAAACCGTGCACGAGAACGGAAAGAGCGTGAAAGAAAAGTCAAGTCGAAGCCAAAAGTCAAAGTCAAATCAAGTCAAAGTCAACCTCGGGAAGTGGATTTGGAAAGAGCAACGAAAACCAGTGTTTTGAAACCCGGTTCGACCCGGCCGGGTCAACCGGTTGAACCGGTTCCGGCCAAAAAAGGGGTCAAATTAAACCGGGTTTCATATTTTCGAAACCCGGTTTGACCCGCCGGGTTTGGCCGGGTTTGGAGTGACCCGGGTCAACCCGGGTCATGAGACCCGGCCGGGTTTCGATTTTTTCGTATTTTTTTATAAATAAAACATGTTAATTGTATATATTTGCGACGTAATTTTAATTTTACATGTTATATTTGTTAATAAATAGTCTTTAGGCTTAATATATGGAATATTTCATGATTTATATACATACTTTCTTTCTAATTATTGAAAATATATATTCTTACTTATATATATATATATTATATATATAAAATAATAATATATATATATATATATATATATATATATATATATATCTAATTATATATATTCTGGAAAACGGGTTGACCGCGGTCCTACCCGGTTGAACCGTTAAACCCGGTGACTCGATCCTAGGAAGTTCGATTCAAAACCCGGTTTTCAAAACATTGATGAAAACTGAACCCGAAAACCTAAATTGCCAAAAGTGGGCCCACCCGTACCCACCTAGTGGGCCCGGGAAAGCCCACTTATATCTTATAAAGCCTTAAGCCTTTGAAAAGGCCCAAGTCTTTTTAAACCATACCCGGCCCAAACAAATAGCCCAACACCACCCTGTTAACACCTCCACTCCCGTTACCCTTTTATAACACCCCCGTTAGTCCTTTAAGGACTAACGGTGCAACACCAACAAAAACCACAAGGGCTAAACTTGCAAAACACTTATACACCTTAAGGGACCATTTTTGCCAATTACCCAAACTTGTGCCCTGCACCAAACAAACAGAACAACCCCTTTTCCCGCTCCCCCTCCATTGTTACTGTTCACCCTCCATCCCCAAATTTACTCTTACCCCGAGGTTAAACCCACTTAAACTCCTTTCCTAAAGTTAAATATGCAATGGATGACGTTTTGGCACCTGACCTTGGCGATCCAAGGCAATCATGGAATTATTACGTAACACAATCAAGGGTTGTGATGTGACATAAATAAGCACTTAGAATGGTTTTTTAAAGGGACAAGATTGAAGCTTCTTTTCCTCTCACACAAGAAAACCAAGCCAAGGATCTAGATCATTCTATCCGGCTTATAAATAGGGGGCTTAACCCTTGTGGCTGAGGGAGTTTTTTTTAGAGCTTTTATTAAGTTTTTAGTATCTTTTAATGTAATTTTTATTCAAGTTTTAAAGCATTTTGTATTTCCTTTCCTTTGTAAAAGTTATATAGTTTATAATAATGAAATTTTTGAGGTTTGTGTTTTAAGTTTTTGTGTTTGATCATTTTATATAAGTTGTCAAGCTTTGAAAAGCTATAAAGCAGCTTGTAGATCTTACCTAAAAGCTTCACTAAGCTTTTTGATTCTTGAATCAAGCCTTAGTTTATTGTTTTAATCTCTTTTATTTCTTGTCTTAATCATAAAAATCTAAAAAATACTAAAAAGATCTACCCCTTAAAATACCTCAGCTTATTTAGGATATATAAGCTCTCTTGGTAAGATCTTTATAGAGCCTCACTAGTTTGTCTTTTGACAAGCTAGAGCTTGTAGATTTGATTATTTACCCTGTTTTGAGCAAGGGTGTTTGTAAGTTTTCATTTTAAGTTTTTAGTCTATTTATTATTCAACTGCTTATTGTTGCTTATTGCCTGTTTATTTTTGCTTATTTGTGATGTTTAATGCTTATTATACTTGTCTTGTAGTTTAGAAATCATTAGTTTAAGTTTTCTCAAAAATCTGTCTTAAATAGCCTATCTACTTGCATAATCTGTTTTAGCTTATTTAAGTGCTTATTTGTTATGAAATATGCTTAGATAAATGTTTATTATCTTGTTAGATATCAGGTCAAATAGGTTTGTTTAATAAAAAAAATTCAAGTATTCAAGTTTAAAAAGCTAAAACAGTTTCTTAAATAAAAAGGTGTTTGTTTAACTGCTTTTATTGGTCCAAAGTAGGTAAAAAATAGCATTATTTGACAATTGAGTCAGTTATAGTTTAGCTATAATTAGTCCCTAAAAATTCAGCTTTGTTAAAGTTTTTAAAGTGTTAAATCTCAATTTTTACGGATTATTGAGGATTTTGTTGCTATGAAACTGTCCAATATAGCTTATTCTAGTTGCTTATTTGATTGTGTTTTGCTTATTGTTGCTTTTATGAAGTTTTTGTGTTTATTCATGTGTTAAAAGAGGTTAGAAACATAGCTTTGAAGCCTGCATTGTTTGGTTTGAGATTTTGCCAAATCTGTCATAGATTTGCTAAGTTATTTCAAAAAGTTTGAGATAAATGCTTTTTCAATTTGCTTAATTATTGCATATCCGTGAATTTCAAAACACCTTTTTGAGTGTGGATTTATTGTTCTTTGGGTCTAAACTTGAATCTGTTTGTAGCTTAAAAGTCCATAAGATCTGTTTTGTTTTCTATATTTAAGCCAAAAGTGTGGTTTTGTTAAAATTGCAAAAGTTATCAAAAATTTGTCTAAGTGTAGTACAGTGTAGATAGCTTTTTTTTTTCGTGAAGCTTTTTAAGGCTTTACCGAATATCAAAATGCTTTTTCTTTGTTGCTATGTAGATTTTAAGGCCATTCTTGCTTAGTGGGATAAGCCAGTTCAAGCCCATAAGGATCCTTTTGCTAAGCTTATTTATAAGCTAGAAAGTCCTCTAGTCCTGTTGTTCCTTACTAGCTTTTGCAATTGCTTTTTAGCTTATTAAAAGCTTATCTGCTTATTGCTTCTGCTTATATAATGTAGTCAGCTAATTAGGAGTTAGGTTTAGCACATTTCCGCAAAATACTCTAATAGGTTTTTGAGCTTATTTAGCTTATTTTCATTTTATCTTAAAAACCTTTAAGTTTATAGTCCTTTTTAAAATTCCTTAAGTTTAATAGCTTTTTAAGTTTTCTGTCATCCTAGCTTAATTTAGTGCTTATTTTTGTTCAAATGTGCTTATAAGGTGTAGTTAAGCTCCTGTCTTAGCTTATTACTCTTTTTGGTTTGCTTTTTTGTGCCCAAGTAGCCAAACAGTTAGTCATTTTTAAGGCTTAGTATAGTTTTGCTTATTCTGTCACTTATTTAGCTTATTTTAGTGCTTATTTGTGATTTATAAAAAAAGTGCTTTTGTAAAAATACTTATTTAGTGCTTTTCTAAAAAGTTGTAAAAAATAGAAAACAAAAACGTTTGGGAGTAGGGGAAGCCTCGGGTGAGCAAGGCTCGAACCTGGGACCTCATCCCCACAACCAAACGTTTTACACAACACACACACTACCACTTGCCCTGGGGTCTTTTTCGATTTTACTTTGCAAAATTAAATACTTATACACGTTTTACCCCTTTTAGCTTATAAGCCGTTTTTGGCTTATTTCACAGCTTATTTGATAAGCTGTTTTTCCCAACTTAAATTTCTTAGATTCTACATTGTTCAAGCTACTTTTGCTAATTTTTTAGATTTTTATTAAATAGTTTAGTATTTTTAAACATTTAATTTCATTTAAATCGTTTTTAATTCATAAAAAATTATAAAAATGTCAAAAAAATATAATTCTTTTTTAGAAAATTTTCTTTTAACATTTAGAACCTAGGAAAATTAGATTTGCTTTCGTAGGGTTTAAATTGCAAAAATTTGGATTTTTAAAGAACGGGATTGAATCCCGTTCACATTTTTAGTGTTTTCAAGCCCTAATCACCTTCGTTTTTGGTCTAGTTTTCTTTGTTCTAGCTTTTTAGTCAATTAAGACTTATAAAAACCAAAAAGATCATTTTAGGACTTAATTTTGATAATTTAAGGTTTTTTGGTCCCGTTTAGGATTCCCGTTTTGCGTTTTTAGTTAAAATTTGTCTTACCTTAATTGTTTTTAAGTTTTTGCCTTATATTTCCCGTAGTTTTAGATAACCAATATCAATCTTGTTCCATTCAAGCATCAATTCTCTAAACGACTCTCGGCTTTCAATTGCATTCCTTGTTGGGGAAACGACCTGGGAATCATACTCCCGGATTACTATAATTGTGATTTTTTTGATTCTTACCCACTTATATTTATATATGTATAAGTATATTTTATATATATTTATTATATATTAAGGGTTGGATCTAAATTGATCAAGGATCAACATTTTTCTTCCTCGAACAGAAAAATAAGTTTCGCTTCAAGAAACATCAAATTTATTTGTAATGTCATAGATATAATGTTCAAAAACATGTCCATCAAGGAAATCATATGCGTGTCAATTGTCATAATTATGAAAAAGAAAATTCATATA